>REGM01000122.1:662263-682611 GCA_004194415.1 Aurelia aurita
AACCCCGGCCGGCACATGTATACCCAACCCCCCCTAGGGTTACCCCCCCCCCCCCCCCTCGTTTGGGACCAACATTTGAGACGTTATTTCACTAATATCGGTCGTATCGTTCTGGATGGAGAAAATCTAAAACTTGCTATCAAATTTCGTCCCGTTTAGAACACTTAGGCCTAGGCTACCGGGAGCCTGCAAAGTCTCACTTGGTCGTCTTAATACGCGTTGAAAGTGAGGATGATATTTTCTGAATAGCGAGAATGGCAAAGGTATGACCGTTAAAGTGCATATTACGCTTATCCTATAAAGCAGGTAATCTGTTGCCAAGGGTATATAGAAACATAAAAAAATCCATTGTGGGATTTAAATTAAGGGTTTTAGAGAAATGGGGTGTTTAATAAAAGGATTTCGTCAGTTTTCGCGCGCCTTTTAAAAAAAGCCGGGCATGATGGGGGCCCGGTGACTAATCTAGCCTTGACGTCATCCAAGTCATGATAAACAACAATCGCTATAAATTCTGAAGTAAAAATTTCACTACGGATATTTTCCTCCTTTCTTAGCGGCCCAACAGCTAACCCTCTCCCTCCTTTAACGGCCAAATGCCGCTAAAAAATACGAAAATCGAACGTCGACGGCCCCTTTATGGAAACTGGTACATTAAATGCTTTATTTTTTCCAGAATTCCCGAAGAGAGCCAAAGAAGCTAAGGCATGGCGAGAAATGTCGAAGATCAGCCAGTTCAAGTTGTTTCTTGCAAGGAAAGTAAAATTATTCAGAATTTCATTCGAAGGTGCATACATGTCATTCCATATGATTTTAAAGAGGTTTTTGGACAAGGACCCTAGTAAACAATAATTGTGTAGAGCTTGTATCGAAATAGTTAAAAATAATGGTGTAAAATTCTATTACCTCTTTGTTTGAATTGAATGCCTTGAAAGGATTTTCAGGTACTTTGCGGTAATTTTACAGTGGAGATTTTTGGATATCTTGATTATCTTTAAAATGCGGCATCCATTATATTTGAGGCTGTGACGTTATCAAATTTATAAATCGAAAACCAGAAGAGCGACAGATTTCTGCTTCCCACCATGTTGTAGAGCTTCTTAAACTACAGTTTTCTTGGAGATTGCACCGTTTTTGCTCTGTTAATTTATGATTGCGATGATTTAAATTTTTTTAACTTTCCAGTAATTCTTTCAATAAAAATAAAACGCCGCCATTTTGAAAATAATTAAGATATAAAAAAATGTCACGGTAGAGATACAGCAGAGTACCTTAAAGAACGCCGGTCAACCAGCATCCTTTGCGGTCACGCTTTGCAGAGAATGTTGTCATATTAAAATGGCCGCCGCAGTCGAAAGGCAACAAGCGAAGCGCGCAAAGGATGCTGGTTGATTGGCGTTCTTTAAGTTCCTTTCAAGTCATTCAATTCAAAGAAAGCGATTGTAGAATTTTTCACCACCTTTTTAAAGATTTGGCCCATTGTGTTATTATGTAGTAAAAGGGAATCTAAGCGTATATAAGACTTTGATAAAAATAGTCGTGCAAAGACAATAGGACGTGACACGTGCCGAACCATATTTGGGTAACTGATCTGCGTAAGCAGGAAATACTGATATCTGATTGGCTAGAATTTGAACGCAAGTGGCTTGAGCCACTTTTATATGCTTAGATTCACTTATTTTAAGTGAGGTGAAATTAAAATACACCTTTAGTATTTACAACAAATAAAATAGGATTTTACTTTTAGTATTTAGGACAAATTGAGTAGAAATTTCAAATGTAATAGGAACGAACATTTAGTATTTATGAAATATAAAATCTCGATTTGATCCATTGCCTTTTTCGTTTGTAGCATGGGAAAGGACTTTTAGAAATCACGATTGCAGAGCTAGGTAGTAACAAAGTTTTAGTATTGACGGTAATCATGATGGGAATAGAGACTTTGGCTTTCACGATAAGCGTAGACTTGCCCCAAGTCTATTTCATGAAGTCCGTCTGACCGATCCCTTTCCCATAGTTTCCGGATCCGCTAATCCAACATTCCGTAAAGGAACAAATCTCCCCTTTGTTTCACTACGGAATGTTGGAATGGTGGATCCAAGAACGGTGGGAAAGGGATCGGTCAGACGGACTTCATGAAAATAGACTTGGGGCAAGTCTACGACAAGTGAATCTAGACGTGTACCAGACGGTCGTGTCATCGGCTGCCATGAAGGGTGGTGCCAAAAAATGGCTAGCTTTATGATTTTATGGCAAATTCATTTTCTGTTTTTCTTGTCCTAACTGGATACATGGTCTATTGTACAGATTGTATTAGTAGGTGAAAATTGTTGCGAAGCTAGTATTTAAATGTAGGTGTCTATTCAAAAGTTTGAGAGAAGGATACAAGATAATATTACTTGTCGATCCTCTGTTTTACTTAAAGGTGTACACGCATCTCACGTGAATAAATTTCAATGTATTTTGCTGCTCTGGTTTGCTTGCGTTCGTGTGGGCCTAGCCACGTAGCCAAAGCTACGAAGAGTGCAGAAAACTGTCGAGGATTGCCTTACCTTCCTTGAAGACACTTGGTATGTGGGTGAGTTGGAAGAAAGAAGATTTCGATATTGTTTCTATGATGGCTGTTGATTATCTGTCTCCGTTGCTTCTTTTGCACTGCCATCTTACTTAATCTTCGCTTCCACCGCAGGTTTGTGGTCAGTTTCCTGTACCTAACTGAATTGAATTTCCACGCAACATGTAACTTCGGATTTGGAATGTGACTCGTCCGAGTGCACCTTTAAATACTGTACGACAGTTGATATGACGTAGGATCAGCTGTCAACGTCAAACACACACACACACATCAAACAAATCCCCAGATCACAATTTCACCAATTTCACATTTTCTATTTCTCTAAAAACGGTGCCTTGTGTGTCGAAACGCCTACCTTAAACATGCCTCTGCATTATGTAAAATGATGCCATCGTGCAAAGGCATGTATAAGGTAGGCATTTCGAGACATAAGGTACCCTTTTAAAGAAATCGAAATTGTGAGATTAGTGAAATTGTGATTTGTGGATTTGAAGTGCTTGACCATGTAAGCTTTTTAAAACAATAAATCAGGAGTTTATGGCCTAAGGAAGAATATCAGGTGTTGCCTTATTTCGAGAAATGTTGCCGGGATCTAGTCTAGGGGGCTCAAAGTTGCAACTTTTCACGACGCTAGTCTCACTGCATAGTCCCAGTTATCGCAACAATAACAACTCTTTTTTGCACTTTCAATTGAATTGAATTTTTTTCTCAAGCGTCCATCAGTCAATAGCAGGGCTACTTTATTGAACAGAGATCTGTTAGTTGAGCGGGGTACATCAGGTCTGGCGGTTAGAGTCACAGCAACAAATATCAAAATTCCATGACAATTTTTACCTAGGAAACTTAGAGGAAAGATACAATTTCCTATAATTTCTGATGTAAGAAACAGAAACTTGCCTTTCCTCTTAGTTTCTACGAAGAAATTTGTAGTTTCTGCTAAATTTCCTGTTCCAACACCGTAGAAATTCAAAGATTGTTTGCAGTGAGGAAGGGGAAAAACTGAAAACCCTGCATTCAGCTGTGATCATCTCTCAGTATCTTCCCTGTGTCCTTGTACCTATGAAGGTTGTTGTTGGTGGAGATACAAGGGATATTGGGTACAGGGACACAAGGAGGAACATAACTGATTGATTGATCATGATGAAACGTGGGCCAGTGCAGCCCAGTTTCAATATCTTTTTTTTTTAATACAAACCACGCGACCCATAACCACAATTAGTTTTTCTTGACCTTACGGAAACTGCAAATTATGCACAGAAGAAATAGAAGTAATTTGATGAGNCTCAGCTATTGATCCATGGGATTTAATTAACATGAATTGTTGTATCTTCCCTGTGTCCTTGTACCCATGAAGGTTGTTGTTGGTGGAGATACAAGGGATATTGGGTACAGGGACACAAGGAGGAACATAACTGATTGATTGATCATGATGAAACGTGGACCAGTGCAGCCCAGTTTCAATATCTTTTTTTTTAATACAAACCACGCGACCCATAACCACAATTAATTTTTCTTGACCTTACGGAAACTGCAAATTATGCAAAGAAGAAATAGAAGTAATTTGATGAGTATGACGTCATTTGTGGTAGAAAATGTAATCTGGTTAGAGAACAGCAAGATTACAACGGAGTACAGCTGAAACTATCATAGCGGTGGTCATACGATTAACATCCTTTAAACCGGCCTTTGGTTGCCCCCTAAAGACTTGTGATTTGCCTATTTTGCATTTATACACTATGCAAGCATAGGCATCAAATCTTTAAAAAGATTGCACGAATGGTTGATGCATCTTTCGTTTGATTTAATGGCCAAGGAGCTTCAGGTACTTCGTTATAAGTGTTCATTGGCAATCTTTGATATGTTGATTATTTTCAGAATTACATCGTTTTCTATGTTTAAACAAGTCTTGAGGTTGTGATGATGTCATCAAATTGCCAAAGCGTGAACCAGAAAAGCTACAGATTTCTGCTTACCGCCATATTATACCGGGTGTCCCAAGAAAAAGTATAGGCGTTTGAACAGTTCCTGCGGAACAGCCTTAATTTCAAACATTTTCATTTCAACTTTATGACATAGATGAGATGTTAACTTAGAATTTGCGACCTCGTATGTCCAAATTGGCATTGTATTCGCGGAGTAATTCTCTTAAACAAGCAACAGTTATGAGGCAGCCTAAGACCGATGGTTACTAAATTATGCAACTTCATATTTGACGGACCAAACTTGGATATCGCACCACTTTTAGAGCTGCGCTAACCTGAGCCAGCTTAATGATACCTTTCCCTACTAGCATCTTTGAATAATTATTTCTCGTATTCATTGTAAAAGCAGCCGCTCGCCGTCCCTTTTTATCCGAGCCAAAACTGATCAACCTTGATATCTCAGACCAAATTGCCGTTTCTTTCGCATCGCAATCCCTAATAAATAGTTACTAATATTACTTTCGCCCTTTTTGATCCGTTTGACCAGCGTAGACCGAACAGTGACTGGCAAATAGCCACATTTGGCTAAAACGTTTCACATTCCCTGTGGCAAATAGCCACATTTGGTAAAACATTTCACATTCCCACCCAACCTAAAATAGATAACATAGATGGAGTCGTATTAAGTTGGCCGCATTAATAATACATTGCGCTCCCTTTGTTCTTACTTCGATTGACGTCATAAATTCAGTTAGGGTTTACAATATTCAATCGTTCAAGCACATATTTACAATAACATTTTCGCGATAGAAGCGACCGTGACAGACGTTCGTACGTTTTGTCTGCTGCATTCGTTTTCTTTGAAAGAGCTTGCTGAGTCTTATAAACGCTGTTTTACATTAAGAAGTTGGCTGTATAATTCATGGTAAGTTTAAAAGCTATTCTCGTTATGTTGGTTATGATTTCTGAAGAAATTAAACTTCTGTGTCAGTGTAACAGCGACCTGCTTGCAGAGTGAAGATTAATTTCCGCTTAATTGCACGCATTTACTGTATTTTAATTTTTTCTTTACTGTATTTTACACAGTCGAACACATATAACTAAATCGCACAAAGCGCTTCCAGAAGGCGCAAGACTGTGGAATCCCTCGCGAAAAGTTTTAACAGCCCGGCTAAAAGCTTCAACTGTTATTTAGTCAGATGAGTTGCTGGATAATTCGGGATGAAACTCGCGAAAACTCGATTGTGGGAAACGAATTGCAGTTTCTCACCTCAGGTGAAAATATAAGCGAATGTGAGAATCGAAGTTAAAGTTTGTTTAGGTGAATCTTTCGCCCTGGTGTGACGGGAGCTGCCAGAAAACAGCAGCCGCCATTTTCTAACCAAGTATTACTTCGCTTCGACTTTGTGATTTTTGAAATGAAACCGCAAAAGTTCGCTTTCCCCTTTGATTTTCCACAAACTGAACTACATCTGTGAAAGCCAGAAATAAAGTTAGCAGCTCTTTATAGTGGATTGGAGGCAAAGTTTCCCAAGCAGGCGTTTAGATGAGTTTAATTTGACACGGAGAGGAAATTTTTAGGTTAGAATTTACGCTTGGATTAGCAAAGTTGTGTGGCCATAAATAATAGAGAGTTCCGTAAATTTTAGAAAGAGTATCGACAGATTTTTCATGAATTTTTCAAAACCGTGGATCAATCGAACCTCAAATTTTTTTGTCTGAAATAACTTGAAACAAATTAATAAAGTAAGGTTTTAGGTCAATAGAAGAGTTGATAGCTGAGAGACCCGATGTACACTCATAAGAAACCGCTTTTAAGAAACTCTAGTAGCTTTTCCAGAAAATTAAGAAAGCTACTAGAAGCGATTAAAGGTCAATTCAAAGCTAAGAAGCTTTTTCAACTTTTAGTTATGAGTTGCAAAGTGTTTCAAACAAAAAATACATTACTCCCAAAGAATATTAAAAATTATAATTTTTGTTTTCGATTTAGTTCTTGTTTTTAATTCTCTGGGTTCTCAATGAATTGTGATAAATTGTGAAATTCAATTTTATGAAAATTAAGAAACTCTGCAAGAAACTTTTGCTATAAGAATTGGGCCCAAAGTTAAGAAACCGCACTACAAAGTTCAAAGCCAAGTTTCTCATAAGAAAAATGAATGAAAAGGAAAAGGTACTTTATGTATCAAGTCCGGGCAACTCCTATCGGTGAAAAAACCGGAGACTTTCAAAGTACTAAGATTTGGCCAATCAATTATAAACTATTTTAGCTGGGAGAACAACTACAATTATGAACTTTCTCGGCACTCATAAAGTCTTTCCCGTTTCCCCTAATTTTTTGTTGTTTGACATGCGATCCCCAATCAACTAAAGGATGTCCAAAAAAATGCAAACCAAGTATAACTGAAAATTTCGGACAATGATGAGATTTTGATAGATGTGATGCATACCATCTGAAACAAAATCTATCTTTTTTCCAATGATATGCAGTTTGGGTACATTAATTGAACTGTTTATCATTATAAGTATGGCTTGTTTCATGTGCAGCTTGCTGTAAGAGCAAAATCAAACTTTTTACCGTAACAAGCCACAAAAAAGCGTTCCAGACCTAGAAGCACTCTTGCCCGGGGGCAGTGGCGGCGCTACCCACCAACGACTGGGGAGGACAGATGCAAATAGGGGTCCGGGGGCGAAGCCCCCAGGAAAATGTTCAGGACCACGCCCTTTTTATCCTTGGGAAACGCCCTTTTTATTGCTAAGAAATGCACTTATTTGTCCTCAAAATTCAGGATCAAACTACCTAACCCCTCCCTCAACAATTTATCTATGGATTTGGACGAATTTGAAGACCGACTTTGGAGAGAAGGGGGGACGAGTCCCCCCCAGTCCCCCCCCCCGTGGCGCCGCCACTGCCGGGGGGGTACACGACTTGTGGATGTACAGGGGTCTGCCGCCTGGTTTTCAGAAAGCTACCCTCTGCTAATTGCCAAAATTCGCCTTCGTACCCACTTTTATGTTGAATTTTGGCAGAAAACTACCAATTTTTAACGATTTTTGCCGATTTTAGCCAAACTGAAGCACTCTTGAACTAATGACTCAAGAAGTAACTTATTGTGATGCCCAAAGGAAAAATTTACTCCAAAGAGATGCATTTATTGAAATGATAAAACGAGCTTTCACAAACATTGGTTCATTCGCTTATGTAATGTTCTAGCACTTTCCTTCATTTGAAATAGCCATACTTACTAAAAGAGGGGGGCTTTAGGGGGTACCAGAACCCGCAAACCCGCATCAAAATTTGCAAAAACCCGAAAAACCAGCAAGGAAAAACACACAAAACCCGAAGCTGCACTTTGAGATGAAAAGTTCGATTTTTTGCCAGTATTTCTCGATTATTTCCAACGTTTTCGCTTTCAGCGACTCTTCCTCGTTGTTTTAAGCATCCAAAAGCCAGTTTTTTAATCTCAATCAACTACACAAACCATGTGACTTGGAAAACCCGAAAAGCTACGGACTTTAGATAAGAAACACGAATTTGAGCGGAANTTTGAAATAGCCATACTTACTAAAAGAGGGGGGCTTTAGGGGGTACCAGAACCCGCAAACCCGCATCAAAATTTGCAAAAACCCGAAAAACCAGCAAGGAAAAACACACAAAACCCGAAGCTGCACTTTGAGATGAAAAGTTCGATTTTTTGCCAGTATTTCTCGATTATTTCCAACGTTTTCGCTTTCAGCGACTCTTCCTCGTTGTTTTAAGCATCCAAAAGCCAGTTTTTTAATCTCAATCAACTACACAAACCATGTGACTTGGAAAACCCGAAAAGCTACGGACTTTAGATAAGAAACACGAAATTTGAGCGGAAAATAGGCCAAACCCGCAACCCGTGAAACCCCAAGCCCCCCTCCTAAAACATCAACTAAATGATTAAATCATTCCATAAATGTATCCAAACTGCATGTCATTGGAAAGAAGATATATTGTGATTTCAGGTGGTAAGTGTTAAATTTATTCAAATATTAATTTTTCGGAAAAATTTCGATCAAAGTTGGGTTGCGTTTTTTGAGACAATCTGTATGGTGAAAAAATGTAAAAAAATGTACCGTCAAGCGGGAAGACTTTGATCGATTTTTTATGTTTTTCCAGCATAATTGCGATCACAAATGGAGAAACGGAACAGAACTTTTCCACGAGAGCATTGTGCATCAGATGTATACTATACAAAGGAAGAAATTATCTGTTGGTGCTATTTTCCGCTTACTTTGCAGCCTTGAACAACTGATCAGGAAACTCTGAATTAAAACGTTCGTTTTGCCACACTTGAGTGGCATAATGGCTCTAGGTCACGTCACTCTGCCACACGCTTCTCTCTCGATATATCACGAACGAAATAGAAAAGAAGAAAAATACCGGATGTATCATCCGAAAATCTAATTTTTAATTCAGAATTTCCTAAAGCCCGTGAACTGATCAGTCACCTCGCAGACTTAAGTGAAAACGGGGATTCACACTCAGGATTTTTTAGGCAAAGAATTATTTTTCGAGGTAGGCAATTATAAAGTTAGGACACAAGCACTGATTCAAAATGCAAATAATTTTAAGTTATAAAAAGTGATTAAAGTCAACCTCCTGATCAAAGCCACCTGATCAAAGCCACTAGCTAGGGGGACTGGGTCCATCTAAATAGAACCTATTGTATTTGATGTTTTCGAGAGATGAAAACAATAGGAACATAAGTGGCGCGTCGTTTAAGATTATCCGGGTGATCAAAATCAGAGAACTTTTTCAAGACTAGGAGGCTTTAACTTAAAGAACGCCGGTCAACCAGCATCCTTTGCGGTCACGCTTTGCAGAGAATGTTGTCATATTAAAATGGCCGCCGCAGTCGAAAGGCAACAAGCGAAGCGCNTTATAAAGTTAGGACACAAGCACTGATTCAAAATGCAAATAATTTTAAGTTATAAAAAGTGATTAAAGTCAACCTCCTGATCAAAGCCACCTGATCAAAGCCACTAGCTAGGGGGACTGGGTCCATCTAAATAGAACCTATTGTATTTGATGTTTTCGAGAGATGAAAACAATAGGAACATAAGTGGCGCGTCGTTTAAGATTATCCGGGTGATCAAAATCAGAGAACTTTTTCAAGACTAGGAGGCTTTAACTTAAAGAACGCCGGTCAACCAGCATCCTTTGCGGTCACGCTTTGCAGAGAATGTTGTCATATTAAAATGGCCGCCGCAGTCGAAAGGCAACAAGCGAAGCGCGCAAAGGATGCTGGTTGATTGGCGTTCTTTAAATCTAGCTATTTTTTGTTAATTTCTATGATATCTTTTCCCTTAAAAATTATTTATTTGTAGGTTCATTTCAGAAGCAACGATCAGTTCCAGCAACTCTTAATAGGTCAAACCAAACCTACAATTATGATAGGTAAATTTTCCGCGATCTTTAATTAGGAAGATAACGGCAATCCTGAGCTTTCGCCCCATGCATTGTTTCTCTTCCCCAATATCTTCATTTCAACCCACAATCCCCTACAAGCTATAGGTGCAGGAACATTTCTTTACAGCGTTGCAACAGTGCTTGTTTTCAGGGCGAGGATTGTTTTATATCTCACTATGATTAATGAAGGGGGAAGAGGGAGGGAGGATAGGAAGTAAAAAGTTGTGCACCTTTGAACAGTCTTTCGAAATTAAGAGGAGGAGGAATTTAGATATTTTCTTGATTGCTTCTCTTGTAATTATGCGATTATTGGAGATGTTTGAGAAGGAAAGTTGCTCACAAAGAGTACGAAACTACTGGCTGAGTCAAAAATATTCTGTAAAACTATCAAATCGATTCAAAAGATACCAACTCCATAGCATTGCCTGCAGTGGCGGCGCCACAAGTCCCGCACTTCTCTCCGAGGTCGGTTTTCCAATTCGTCCAAATCCGTAGAGAAATTGAATTGTCACGGGGGTTAGGTAGTTGGATTCTGAACTTTGAGGACAAATAAGGGTGTTTCTTAGCAATGAATAGGTGTTTCCCAAAGACGAAAAGGGCGTGGTCCTGAAAATTTTCCCGGGAGTTTCACCCCAGACCCCTATTTTCATTTGTCCTCCCCAGTCCTTGGTGGCGGAGCCACGGAGGGAGGGGACCGTCTTAGTTTGTCCCCTCCACTTTTTTTGCCGCTGGCGGCGCCACTATGATTAACTCTCCCAAAAGTGTTCTGAGATCCGAAGCAACTTCATGCCACAGCTAGCAGTGTTTCTACTTGGAACGGGGGTCGTGCTTTTGTTTTCCTTCTCAAACTTCACCAGATTTGGAAGCTCGATCCAAGCCCCTTATCTAGAAAGTAAAAAGATCTATTTCTCCAAAAGAAGTTTTTTCTATTCTGGTGCAAAAACGTGGAACGAAATCCCATTGCAAATTAGAACGAGTCCCACGATTACCACGTTCAAAATGAAACTGAAGGAATTCCTATAAAATTAGCATCCTTCCCGAAGCACAGCTGATAGGGTTTTTGTGTTAAAATATGATTAAATAAATAAAGAACGTGATTCACCCCAGGGCCCGGTCTAGCTTAGACTTATTCCAAACTCTTGGTCGCTCTCCGAACTGATTCGTCTGCCACAACAGAAGCGATAACAACAACAATAACAACGAGTTGAAGTTAGAAGAAGGACTCTTATAATGAATCTAGGCCTGGCTGTCGACGCTCGGGAATCTAAGTTTAAATCTTTGTTGGCGGCCTTTTTCGTGTACCATGAAAATGGCGACAACAAAGAGATCACAAAGGATATATTAACAAAGCATGCCGGTTGCAAAGGCCCCTTTAAACGTAACTAAACTCCAACAGAAAAGTGCTTTGTTTTCTCGTTGTTTTAGTTTCAGCGCATGAAGCTGTGAGTTACGTTATGTAATATCCACATTCATAATTAATGTTACATAACTTATGTTGAACACTAGCAATAATAGTATTACCGATAACATTCATTGTAATGATAAAACTGATGATATGAATAATATTATTGAGAAAACAACGATTAAGATGTGCGTCAATGCCTAATAATTGGATGCTGCACTGATGAATAAATGGGCCAGAAATCTAAAAAGCGCTCACCAGAATTTGTTTACCAAACATCTTTATACGCCCGTCTAAGTGCCCCATGCTCATTCTACCACTGGGGGTTCAGGCGTATCCCCTAGCGAGTACCCTAGTTTTCGTTTCTTTGCTTTCCTGTGATCCGGATTATGAAAACAANAAAATGTTACATAACTTATGTTGAACACTAGCAATAATAGTATTACCGATAACATTCATTGTAATGATAAAACTGATGATATGAATAATATTATTGAGAAAACAACGATTAAGATGTGCGTCAATGCCTAATAATTGGATGCTGCACTGATGAATAAATGGGCCAGAAATCTAGAAAGCGCTCACCAGAATTTGTTTACCAAACATCTTTACACGCCCGTCTAAGTGCCCCATGCTCATTCTACCACTGGGGGTTCAGGCGTATCCCCTAGCAAGTACCCTAGTTTTCGTTTCTTTGCTTTCCTGTGATCCGGATTATGAAAACAACACCTGTGTAGTTTGAGTGGATCACAGGGAAGCAAAGAAAAGAAAACTAGGGTACTCGCTAGGGGATACGCCTGGACCCCCTGTGATTCTAGCCCGGTGATTTCTCCGGTAAAAAATAAAGCAAAAGCTGTCCTCGGACAAGACATGAATCTCCCCGGCGCGAAACGCATTATAAGTGAAACCTCGGCTGAAAATTGTGCAAGCCCCGAGGAGAAATTTAAGAAATTGTTTCCCCGCAAACAACCAAGCAAGTATAAGCAACATTCATTTGTCAACGCAGGCTATGCATTACAGCTGTACAGTGCAAGGCAGCTGTACACTGATGTGGGCCTGCAGCACTACGGTTTGTGCCCTTAGAGGCTTAGAGTTACCTCTGAGTACTCATTTACCATAGTCAATATGCATTTACCGATCTCGGAAGGATGGACAACTCAATTTGCTGTTTTTAACTTTTTAAATGACAATTTCGGGGTTTGTAAAATTATGTTAGAAAACAAACTTACCACCTATTGAATCAAATGACAAACTTCTTTCCACATATACTGGCTGTCAATTCAATAAACATCTTAGTAATTTAGGCCAAATTTCGCCATCATGGGTCCCTATTTTCCACGAGTACACGATAAGGAGGCTAGTCACGATTCAGAGGCCAGAAAACAATCGGGCAGCCTCATTCTCGCGTTGAACGTGACGTCAGAACGCCTTGACCTTGTGCTTAACGACGTCAATGCGCATTTATCGCAGATTGTAAAATGTAATTTCGCAGAGAAAAGACAAAAAAAGTTGGAAAAAAGTACGATACGGGCTGGCTTGAAGGCGAGCCAGCTCGCTAACGGGCCAGCCCGCCTCATATAAACAGGCCCTTACAGCGCTAGAGCGTTATGATACAGTGGTCAATTTAGTTGGGGCACACAGTGGCGAATTTTAGGTAGGGGCAAGTGCCCCTTTCTAGATTTAAGCCCTGCTTGGCGCTTCTTTTTGGAGAGAAGTGCAACCCTAACACATTTTTTAACCTGNAAAAAAGTTGGAAAAAAGTACGATACGGGCTGGCTTGAAGGCGAGCCAGCTCGCTAACGGGCCAGCCCGCCTCATATAAACAGGCCCTTACAGCGCTAGAGCGTTATGATACAGTGGTCAATTTAGTTGGGGCACACAGTGGCGAATTTTAGGTAGGGGCAAGTGCCCCTTTCTAGATTTAAGCCCTGCTTGGCGCTTCTTTTTGGAGAGAAGTGCAACCCTAACACATTTTTTAACCTGCAATGTGAAATGATTCTACGATAATCACTGAAATATATCACAAAACAATAATCTGTAAGATGAAAAGACATACAGTTCAGGCATTGTTTAGTGGAAAAACGGTATAACTTTCTCAACCAAAACTGCAAGAATTTACGCGTGCCTTTGGTGAGCTTTCCCATTCATTTGTTGATGCCCCTGTGCAATTTTCCCTTCATCTGGATCCATTTCTGTTGTCACTTCTCCTGATGTAACCACATACGTAGGAGGAGGCGAGGCACATGGGACACCGTGTCCCTTCAAGTCTTTCAAAAATGCCATACTTTAGCCTCAAAGTGCCTTTTTCCTCGGCCTTTCTGAGATTAAAGTGCCCCTCCAGCTCTAAAAGTGGCCTTTTTGAGAGCTGCGCCCTCCAAGTGGAAACTGCTTCCTATGAGCATAGGTTCCAGATCTTTAAAAAGGTCGGTGTAAAATTCTGTGACCCTTCTTTGAATGGGATGGCTTGAAAGAAACTTTAGCTACTTTGTTATAATTCTACCGTTGGACTTTTCAGAAATATTCAATAATTTCAGAATTATAGTATTTTTCTTCTTTCTTAAGAATTCAAGAAAAATTTCGAAAAAAGTTAGAACCTTCTTTTTTAATTTAATTTCTAAACTTTTAGAGGAAACATAGCATAATTTTCAAGAAGAACATTGTTTATGAATGTCTACAATTTGGTATCAAGCAAAAGTCTCTCATCCTTATTGTTTACGATATAGAAATTTGATGACATCACATCCTCAAATGAGTTGAAATATAAAATGCGCTGTAATTTCGAAAAATGTTACAGATTTCAGGAAAGTCCAGCGGTAGAATTATAGGAAAGTAGCTAAAGTTTCTTTCAAACTCTTCAATTCGAAGAAATAGATCACAAAAATTTGCACCGATCTTTTTACACCAATTTAAAGATTTGGAACCTATGCTCTTCCAACGTCCCCCTTCTCCCTGTAGCCCTGTAAGATCTTACCAATATATTATCCCTCCACAACATGGCCTTGAGAGCGATAAATCATAGAATGACCAGAACGCAGCCAGGCTGTAATCTCCAAAGTCGTCAGCAAAGCCGCATTGACGAAATTCTCATTCCCGGGTTAGATGCGGTTGCAAATAACGAGTAATTTCGTAAAAAAATCGAATCCATTTTAGAAATTGATGTCATGTAGGCATAATATTCTATTGTATCAATTCTGGTTCGACGTAAGACCAACGGAATTACTTCACATGTGTTCTGAACTGTGAAGATATCGGTTAGGGCAAGATTGATTTTAGCCAACCTCAGAGGCTGACTTTAACGATAACAACAAGGGAGAGGATACAGTGGTTTCTTTATCATTTCTTCAATACCGAATCAAGTGGAAAGACCCCGGGGAGGGGGGACGCTGAAAAAATTAGGGGGGGATTTGGAAAAAGAAAATGGGAAAGAGAGAACTTTCTCTCTCTCTTTCTTTTTTCACTTTATTTTATTATTTTTTTGCTTTGGTGCCCATATCTCTGCCCTGGGTACCAGACTCTAAAATTAGATTTCTCAATTTTTTAGAGTCTAGTACCCAGGGTACCACATCTCTAACCACTTGGCTAGATTTTGGTTAGACTAGAGACTTAAAATTCATATCCTTTCTTTACACCAATTTTTGGAAACGTATATCCGACCTTATACCAATTATTCGGGAATGGTCTATTTATTCGATCTTTATACCAAAATCATGAAGAAATAGATGCCATTCTTTGTATCAAATTAGTGAAAATCGATACTGTTTTAATACCAACATTGAGATAATCGATACCTTTTTCAATACCAAAATCGTGAAAACGATAACCTTCCGGGAGGCACGTCCTCAGTACCCAAAATATACATAGTGCCACCCGGGGGGAAGACTCTGGCTTGGGCCTAGGAAGATCAGGTGTCGACTGCAAAGACCTAATTTCCGTGTTGCACGTGCATTTCATTTGCAAATACTTTTCGCGCGGTAGACTGGATTGAAGGTCATCAAGGGGCGATCATATTCCATTCCCATTCTATTGATTTTGCAGTTGGTATTCTCAGTCCTAATCACTCAATCACTCACTCAATCAATCAATCAATCAATCAATCAATCAATCAATCAATCAATCAGGTCATTCATTTTATGCAAATTCCAGATTCCAGTTACCTCTTCAGAACATGGGCGTTAAGAAACGCGGTAGTTATTCCTACAAATTTTTTTTCCTCCCTGTGTCCCTATGCCCATTCCTCCCTGTGTCCCTATGCCCGTGAAGGCTGATGTTGTTGTGCCTGGTTTTCCTTGTTTCCCTGTGTTCTGATTAGGAATAACTACCGACCGCGTTTCATAACGCCCATGTTCAGAACCCTCTGGGATCTGGGATGCATACTCTGTTTTCCGTGCCATCGTTATTTCAAGATGCTGTAGGACTAATCTCAATTTATGGAGCCTTTCACGTTTGAGGTCAACGATAAATCGTTTCATCCAGATGCCCATACAAAAGCCAAAGAAGGCTCAGCAGCTTGGCTTGGGTGTCATGTAGCGTAGCAATATCACCAAATCTAGTTGGCGTGAAATTTACAGTGCGTACAGTGCGTGACATTTAGGCCCATTCTTGTTATGGTACCATTGGTCTTTGCTTTTAGCAAAATCATAACTAAATGAAACTAAATGCCAAGGAATTCCAACGCAAACGACTGCCCGATTTTCAGTAAGCTTTTTGTACAGGGTGCCTCAAAAAGATTGTTCGCCATTTGCGCAGCTGGTGTGAATTGTGTGACATAGCCATGAATTCAATTTTTCTGTTTTTAAGATTCTTCGAAAGAAGAGATTGCAACTTAGAGTTTTATACCTAGTTTGAATAAATCTGAGAAGTAGTTGCTGACTTTTGAAGCAAGAACTGGTTGCCTCAAAACCAGAGGATTTAATATTCTCCATTAATTTGAAAATCAAACAAATTGAGCGAAAAAGAGGAAATAGACCAGCTTTCTCATGTTCAAAAGAAACGTAAAGTCTTAAATTTTGATTTTGTGATAACTGAGAAGAACATAACATATCTACTGTTATTAGAAATTGTGATGTTCAACACGAGTGCTGCATGCCGTGACATGCATCATGCATCCATCAGATATTTTGCTTCTCTAAAGTCATGAAGTTCTTGTAAAGAAC
Organism: Aurelia aurita; assembly: GCA_004194415.1. NCBI lineage: Eukaryota > Metazoa > Cnidaria > Scyphozoa > Semaeostomeae > Ulmaridae > Aurelia > Aurelia aurita. The sequence goes on from REGM01000122.1 coordinate 678,750, forward strand.
GCCGGTCAACCAGCATCCTTTGCGCGCTTCGCTTGTTGCCTTTCGACTGCGGCGGCCATTTTCATATGACAACATTCTCTGCAAAGCGCAACCGCAAAGGATGCTGGTTGACCGGCGTTCTTTAAACCAAAAACATTGCTTTCCATGTGCTTCCTGGTAAATATCCTTGAGTTGTGTGGTCAAGCGATCTAGTCTAAACATAGCACAAAAGAACGACACACGACACTTATGTTCCTATTGCTTTCATCGATCGAGAACATAAAATACAATAGGTTATATTTAGATTGACCCAGTCCCCCTAGCCAAGTTGCTTTTAACTCCTTTGATTTACTTGAATTACTCCCAAATGTGTTTCTTGGTACAAATGTAAAGTTGAAGTCAATTTGATGCTAAAATTCAAGTTATAGGCAACATGATTTTGACTTTCTTGCTCCATAATTCAGCAACTCCATGTCAGATTTACTCAATCTAGTTGCTATCAAACTTTAAGCCCTAAAGCTTGAATTTCGGATTACTGGACAGAGAAGACTTCGCCTTAAAGTTTAAGGTGAAGTCTCCTCTATCCAATAATCCGAAAAAAGGAAAATTGGATCCATGGCTCTTCCATAGGTTTAACTAAATGAATGGCTGTGATAACGATCAGCCCTCATTTGTTTCAAATGCCGATATTCACGGTGACATACGTTTTGTCGAGCACTGATTGACCGTTGCAGCCAATCAGACGCGTGACAGACTGTTTAAAAACGTAGCTTGATTTTAAATATCTTCCATTTGCCTTTTGTTGTATTGTTCATTGTTATTATTGTTGATTTGTACTTTGTTGTATTGTTATTGTCTTTTGTTGTATTATCTATTAAAATTATTGTTGAATTGTAAGTACCATACGCAATGGGAGCAAGGTGACCCTGAGTCCTCTCCCGTTGCGGATGGTACATAATAATGTAAATACGTTTTTGTTTCGATGTTTTATGGATAAAAAAACAAATGGCTCTTCCACAGTAGCTGAGCAAACGGCGAAATGTTTTATAGAAGCTGAACACTCCTTCAGTTGTTTGGGTTCCTTGCTGGAGCAGTGATCCTATTGACAGCACCTTGAACACAAGCTACCTTGCTGATGGAATTGTACAAGTTTACAGCTTCTCGCGATTCTAGGAAAATAAACAGCAAAACCAAGGGAAACTTTAGACTGATTACTCGAGTCTCAGTTCTCCACATTGAAGTAAATGATAGTTATTTCAGAGAAAATATACCATCAGATTAAAAACATTGAACGAATACAAGCAATCACGTCGTCGGTCTAGGGAAACTTGACGTCATTTAGAATGACGAAATGCGTCAACCACGATTGTCCATGTGCTTCTGCGGCAGATACAAGCGAATAAGACATTACACATTTATATACTTTGTTCTCGTTTTATATTTATCAAATTTTGCTTTTGTTTAAAGACAATGAAGGACGGATCTTAAGCCTAAGCAAATGTATTGTTTTGTCTACACTTCTGGATTGACGTCTTCAAGAATTATCTACTTTCCGATTTAAGTTTCCTTTTTCGCGCGGAATTTTGTCGCTACTTTGTCTGATCAGTTTACTTGGCTGGAGGCCAATTGAATAATGGTTCTGCGGAGGAGGATTTAGCTCCCAGAGGCCGTCGAAAATATATCCAAAACACAGATTTTAAAAATTGTCATGGCATAGAGGTAGTTCATGCGTGGTTCATGATAAAATGGAATTCATGACATCTTCTTGCACCATTTTGTTAGAACAACAAAGCAAAAATGAGCAAAAATGTGCGAAAACATATCATGTCATGGATTATTATCGCCGTCCCAGAAAGTTGGGGTCGTTTTCCAGGTTTGGAAATTTCTTGCGTGATGGAAAAATGTCTCGAGTAACAATTTCATATGTTGATAGCATTGCAGTGCAGGAGCAATTCCAGTTTCAAAATATTGAAAAAATCCGTTGCGTTCTAATAATAGCTGGTTGGCAAAAAAAAGTAACCCCCAAGACAAAAAAATTTATGAAACATTTTCTAAATGCAAGATTTTTATACAATTTATATGGCTCTAAGTCAATTTGCGCTCGAAAATCAGACTTGGGGTAAATGAAGCCATTACAAAACATAGCGTTGCACTAGGATTTTGATAGTGTCTCGTTTATCAATTTATCGAAATAAATCAATTCTACAAGCTTGGAAACGCGGTTCAAACCATTCCAAAAATTTAGCGGATAGATAAACGAACGTTGAAAAAGAGGGTTGACTTCCAAGAAGCAACGAGCAACTTACAACTGATGCAGTTTGTGGCGCTGTTCACAAAATTATCGTCGCAAAGGCAAGTTTCTCGAGCTTTCTTGGATTAAATTTATGGTTTGCTTTCAAGAACAGCTTATTCGTGCAATAATGTCATTGGTTTAGGTTTGACTAAAAATTGTTACCTATCCTTTCCCTTCTCACTATGGCGAGGGAGAATATAAGAGCAACTTTATCCAACTTTCTGCAAATTTCCTATAAAAACCTATTGAAATTTTCTGAAGATTTATCCCAAAACAAGATGGCGTCATTTTTCAACGCTGCTATGACGTCATGCCATCTGTATGAATTGACCAAAAATCGGTTCAATATCGGTTACATTAAAAAAAATGAGGCTTTGAAAAAAGATGGTTGCAAAAACCACTACTGTAATGAAATCACTTTTCCTCAAAAATAACCCACAAACGCATTGTTCGACTATTGAATAATTTCTATGCAAATAACGTATCTCCAAATTTTTTGTGGTGACGAGAGTGATTTTAAATTGGTCTTTGCAATGTTGAAAAAACTGAATGTATCTGTTAGTAGGATACCATAACATGGTCTGTAAGTAACACAATGTTATGGTAAAAATGGAAATCTTTCTAATTTTGACTTGTTCGACAATCATTTTCAATGCCTCTCATATTATTGCAGTATCTTGTATTGTAGTTATTATTTTTACAAAAAAGATGCGAGTAGAGGTGGGAACAATGCATGACAGGCAAACATGTCTTGTTTTGGAACCTTTTTTGGTCAAGTTGTGCTTTTGATGATTAGTGATTTTGTTACAGTGGTTTTCGTGACAATCTTTTGTCAGAACGTCATTTCTCTGTAAATGTAGCCGATAATGAACTGATTTAGGCGTATTTTATGTTGTATTTAGTGCCACATAAATTGTATAAAAATCTTGCATTCAGAAATTTGTCAGAAATTTTTTTCTCTTGGAGGTTACTTATTTTTGCCCACTCGTTATATGAATCTCGATCGCTTTTTGATGGTTTATACCCCGTCAAAGTACCGGTCGGTGTACGGGTGATTCCAGAACCGCGGTTGCAGCCTTCTGAAAAATCACCGAAATGTAATTGTGTTTAACCATGATGTTATTGTTAGAAATATCACCAGGCCAAATTTTTTGAGAGATACCACTAAATCTTCAATGGATCTGAAGTTGTGGAAGTTGGATTTGCGCGGATTTGCGTCTCTGCCAGGAAGCTAATATTGAACAAGCACCGAAATCGCAAGATATCGATTGAAACTGTTGTCCCATATCCCACATTCTGAACATGGTATGAAATCAGGAGTGAAATGGCAAGAAGGCCAAAATACGAAATATTCTCCAATACTGTTTTGCTCATCATAGAAAAGTTTAGAGTAGTCACTTTCTTTATCTTGATTGCCTGCCCGGGGGGGGGGTACATAACATGTTGATGGTACGGGTATGTGCCGGTGATGTGCCGCCCATATGGGTGGGTTTTTTTGGCCCAAAATTCTCTAAACAAGGGTCATTTTTCGGCAGATTTTCCATAAACATGGGTGTGGTTTGGTGGAAATCGTCAAAAAATTGCTAAAAA
>REGM01000122.1:682971-749700 GCA_004194415.1 Aurelia aurita
GGGGGGGGGGTACATAACATGTTGATGGTACGGGTATGTGCCGGTGATGTGCCGCCCATATGGGTGGGTTTTTTTGGCCCAAAATTCTCTAAACAAGGGTCATTTTTCGGCAGATTTTCCATAAACATGGGTTGGTTTGGCTGAAATCGCCAAAAAATTGCTAAAAATGGGTAGTTTTCCACCAAAATTCATCATAAAAGTGGGTGGCTTTCTGAAAACCGGGCGGCAGACCACCGTCCATCCACAAGTCATGTACCCCCCCGGGATTGCCCGTGATATCGAACTCGAAAATTCGCTATTTCGAAAAAAATTTCACTTCCCGTCGTAACGGTTTCTTAAAATATTGCCAGTTGTTGTTATTTCGAACATTCTATCTTTCGAACAGATTTTAGTAATTTCAACTGAGGATTCGAGAATGTCTGAAACTGAATTCAAAAACTTTCCGTTACAGTTTTCGGTCACCAAGTGGAAATACTAACGAGCCTCTTGAGACATATGACATTCCGTTACAGAACAAAAGGGCACGAATTTTACATTGTTCATTTGTTTTCTAGTAGTGAAAACAGTGAAAACCAAGACAAAGCTGTTATTACCTTGAGCATGATTTGAAATAATCTCATTCGATCGATCAGTCGATCGCAGCAAACTTCGTTCGTTGGTTTGGAATCAAGTGGATGACTTTATTCAAAGCAAATCATGGCGAATAAAATTATCCACTTCATAGTCGGAGAAAGAACCGAGCAAGCTGAATTTAGAACTGATGCTCCAGCCGAAGACGTGAAGGGTGAGTAGAGCGGAGTTTATTTAGCTTAGGCCGGTTGCTTTGGCTTGCTGGGCTTTGCGTTTCAAAGCATGATTCATTGACGTACCAAAATGTTGATGGGAAAGAAGAAATGATTCACGCAATGTTGTCTATTGTAATGCGACTTGTTATTTGTTTAGCTGTTATTTTTCGTTCGATTATTGTTGTAAATTATTGTGGGAGAATCGTACGTACTTGTTGGGATGAAAGATTCATTTCACACTTGAAGGACAGCAACAAGCCAGGACTCAAAAGTTATGTTGTTTTACCGAGCATTTTTTTACAAACAGAATTTGTTAATTTGCAAAAAGTTAACGGCTTGGGTATCACGTGAATAAATAGCATAACTGAACTCTCATGAAATTTTTACGTTGTACAGATCTGTTCTCCGAGAATTAGTAGTACCTAGGCTAAAGGTCGTGGTTTCAACAAAGTATGAACAAAATCATTTTTTATTCTTGCGCCTTTGACCTGTAAATTTTTATTGGTTTCAAAGCCCATGCAGCAATTCACTTCCCTTTTAGGGTCAAAATGAAATTGCTAAAGGTTGATGTTTTCCAACAAGGTTGAATCTTTCTTCCTTGAAGAATTTAATAACGAAAATATCTATAACTTCTTCTTCTGAAATGATCATGATTAAAACGACCATGATATGAAACCATAATAATTATTAGATAAAATATTAACTTTGGTTTGCAGGTTCCACTTTGTTATTAAATTGCATTTTCACACCTCCAGTCTGACTATGAATAGCTCATCACAACTTAAGTAATGATAATCACAGACTGATTGTTTCCTTCCAATATTCAGGTGTTGGCAAATGTACTTTTATTTTCACTTTCAGTCCCCAAAAATGGCTCCATTATAAGTTTAAAAAATGTATATTATCTAAGAAATTTCCTGGCACATCCAGAATACCCACAACTAATTTTTCGGTGCATCATTTTACAGTCATGCGATATTTCCAATGCATGAAATTTTTTACCTGGTCTCAAAAATATATCATACTTTTTCCATTATTATAGTTATCAATTTTTGTTACAACAAAGAAAAAAATGAAATTGAAAAAAATTGTACAATTAATAATGCATAATGCCTAGCAATGGATGATTACGGACAAGATGGTGTTAAGGGGCATTTGACCAAGATGCATTGCATTTCATGATCAAATTTCTATAGAATGATAGTTGATTCTATTATAGAATGCAATGCATCTTGGTCAAATCCCCCCCTGCACCACATTTTTTATAATCGTCTATTGTGTGTCGTTATCAGATGCATAATTTATCAAATTTGATGTTGCTTGTTGTGGAGTACCCCAGTTTTGCAGAAAATGAAATTTATTAAGCCCAGTATTGCAGTAAAACATCTTCATCGTACATCGTCAAGCTAATGTATATGATGATATTCATAGAGCATAAAATAACATCACAGAAATGTTATAAAATTATCAGCAACGCCCATGCACACAATGCTTATAGATGATTACAGAAAGATGGAGTTGGGGGCATTTCACCGAGATGCATTGCTTTCTATAATGGAACCGACAGCGATTCTGTTGAAATTTGACCATTAAACGCAATGCATCTGGTGAAGGTGAAGTTGGCCAGCACTGGGATCGCAGAAGTAGAGAAGACCTATTCGCGTCCGCAACACCTTGTCATGACGCCCAAGCGATGGGGCTTGAACCATCTTGGTCAAATTGGTCAAATGCCCCTCAATGCCATCTTTTCTGTAATGATATATTGTGAGAATTTGTTTGGATGATTCTTGAACATTGTGAATCATGTTGAAATTTTGCTGCACATCCATTCAGCTAAATTCTTGAATATCATCAAACAAGATTTATGATGTTGAAGGTAGTATGATGGAGTGGTCTAACAATCAAACATTTTGTTCTTGAACATGAGTCAAACTTATGTATAACAATTTTTGACAATTTTTTGTATGATGATGTTTTATCATGCAGACACAAAAACAAAACAATTGAAACTGTACTTAGAGAGATGATTTCCCACAGTCTATTCACACAAGAAGGAAATAAATGTTTAGAAATTAAGATGAAATGGTTTTCAACTATGTTTGTTTTAGTTTGAACTTGATTCTAAGTTTTAGTGAGAACGATTATTAGACTCAGAGTATTGCAATTTACATCATTGATTGCCTTTACTGTCCAGAGGACCATATTTTGGTTAATGGTACTGACCATATTTTCTCTTGGGTTATGATGCAGGCTGCATTTCTATGTGCTAAGATCTGCTTTTGAAACAAAAGGACAAATTCAAGACTTATAAATTTACCAAAGATAATCCAAATAGCTTAGTGATAATACATTACTTTGCATTGGTGAGGTCAATTTGTTAACCACTAAGTTAAAATTTATGACTAAACAGGCAGTGGAATTGAAGCCATCATAAAACCACAAAGGAATTGGCAAGGAATGATGTCATAATGTTCAATTGAAGTTAATCACTAAGAACTTGATAAAATTGTTCAGGCTTTTGTTGATGTCATAGAGATATGTTAAATTAAGGCTACAGTATAAGACATGATGAAATTCTTTTCTTCATATTTATAAATATGTGATTTTTATCTTTGATCTTTCAAGTGAATCCAATAGAGGTGAACAAATCGTTATTTGACAGCAAACTTTTTATCACAATTGATTTTTCATAGAAATTTTTACACCTGTACAGACTCAACCAAACTCTATGTGATTATGTAGCTTCACTCGAAGCTTGCTGACACTTAAGATATTTTTATACATATATAGCTCCTTTCGATGTTTGTGGTCTGCAGACTTTGAAACAGAGGGTTCCTACTGTATGTTTTAACCTTTTGTTCTAACCAATATACATGATCTAATGATCAAGTTGTGTGATTTGGTGTGGTGGCTAAAATTTATCATTTGAACAAAACAATGTTGAAGGATCCTGTGATTCAACAAACATGTTTTTGTAACAAATTGCATATGAATGTAATTTGATGCCCAAATTTTTTAAGTGGAGATAGACTGATGATACTTTTCTGACCTATTCTTTTTCACATATTCTTTTGTCAAAAAATTGTTTAGGAGAGGAGTTTAAAAAATGGTTTCAAATTCCAAACAAATTCCAAACACTTAGAATTGCGACGGCAGACCTTGTTAATTTCTTTTCCTGGTCTGGTATTTTTGGCATTGAATCTGCTCTTTTATGGCATACTTAGACAGCATGTGCGATGCTTTAGTTGGGAGTTCATTTATGTACTAAGCAGCCACCAAGTCCCTTAACGTAAACGTTCTTTTTCTTTGTAAATTCTGTTTCACATTACTGTAGATGTTAGGGATTGTATCCAATAAAAACTACAAGAACGAGTTTGTGCTCGTATTAATATTTCATTCATCACAACCCTGACCAGTGGCGGATTTAGGGTGGGGGCAAGTGGGGGCAACTGCCCCCCCCCTTCACGATGAAAACTCAGCTTGGCGCCCCCTTTTGGCGAGAAGTGCGCCCCTCATCGTAACCCTAATGCAGTCTTTTTTAACCTCATCGTGACCCTTTTTTAACTGTTTTGATTAGAATATGGGAGGAAACATACAAATCAAGGCAATATTTAGTAGAAAAAACAAAAAAATTCCTTAACCTGGAGATCAAAAATTTTCGCGCGCCTCTGGCGCGCTTTCGTTCTATTATATTTTGGCGCCCTCTCTGCAGGCTGCCCCCCTTCAACTTCGGTCTGGATCTGCCCCTGACCCTGACCTGACATCTAATGTCAGACAGAATCTAGTATAGTATCCATTAGTTTTTAATCGTTAGTAGTGTAGTTTATACAGCTTTGGATGTAGTATGTAGCTTTGGATTGTATATTTAGTTGTATTTTAGGTTTATGTTCTTCATTTGAAGGCCTTGGGGTAGTCATGATCTATTGCTCCCCTTGGTATCATTTTTGTAGTGTTGTATGGTAGCTCATTCGTAGTTAGGTAATTCGTAATTGTCAATTTTATACATTGAATTTATAAAAAAAAGAAAAAAAACGTTCAGTTGGAATTGTACCATATGGAACTGCTTGGAACTGTTTCCACTTGTAGTGCGTGTACACAGAACCGATTCCGAAACATTTCAGATGCTTTGTTGGATTATAATTTTTTTCAAAACAAAGATGATCATTCTTTGAATTAAATCGTTGAAAATTTTGTTCATAAGATCTTAACAGTTTGCAATGATAGCATTCTACAAGTTAAATCTAAGCAAATTTTTTTCAAATATAAACTAGTTTTCAACCAAGGGGGTGCTCTCTCCTCGATTAGTTTACCTATTGAGAGAGCTCCTCCTGTAAGAAATTCCCTACATGAAAATTCCCCCATTGCATCGTACTTTTGAATTGCATTTCATTAATATTTGTAATTGTAAAGTGTATTTATTTGTTGTTATTTGAATATTGTACTGCATATATTTACTTTGTGGATTTGTATGTAGAGGAATTTTAAAATTAAAGGAACTGAACTGTTTCAAATAAATACTGAACAATAAATTGCTGCCTCAGTTAATTCCCATCCATGAAACCTCTCTGGGAACAGCTTCAAACATGACCTACTTTGTAAGTAGACCCATTTGCGTACAGCGCTGACAGTTCTTTTTGACAGTTTAGCTGAGACTTAAATATACTTATTGTTCAAAATTTAATTTTAGTTTTTCTCATTGTTTGTTATCTTCTTTTTGTTTCAGAATGTTTTCGAAGTGCAGCTGAAGCCGGCCCATATGATATCTTAAAGCTTTACAATCACAAAGGGAATCTTATAAATGTCTCCACAAATTTAGAAGCAAACACACCGGAGACCCAATATAAATTAGAAGTTGTCGCTGCACATTGTGGGCACTGTGGTAAGATCTTATCCTTTTTCATTCATCGTTTATAACATTCTATCTACTTATAGGCAGCTAAGGTCAGCCAAAAGTGTATAGGCTTAGAAAAAATATCTGTCATATATATCTCATTAATCACGTGCATGCTTACAAATATTTTCAATTGACGTAAAAGAATTGAACATCAGATGATGTAGAGGAAACTTGGGGTCAGGCTTTCATAGTAGACAAAATACTTTATTTGGAACAGTATTAGGGGATACCTCCATTTGCAGTAAACTTTTGAGCCAGTAGGAACACTGCAATATGACAAAAACAACAACAAAAAACGGTAGATTTGATATTGATAATATAAATATATATATGATTATTAATTCTACCATATTTGGTGTTGTTTTTGTTGTGTTGCAATGTTCCTGCTCTACCAGTTCATTTTAAATTTACACCATGGCAAGCATCCTATTGGATCTGATCAGTGCCGTTGATAAAGTGGCCTGCTCTTTTTAGATTCGATTTTGAAGCCATGTTGGTACAATTCAAATATTGAATTTAACAAAAATCATTGAGCTGCACAGCCAATATTTTTCAAACCTTAAATTTTGCTACTTGTGTTGAATTTTCAAGTTCAAAGGTTGTTCAAAGTGGTGTTACAAGCTCTTGAGATCTGTTATTACATCTGCAACACAATACCTTTTTATTTTCTCTAGGCAAAGATTTGCATGGAGTTGATGTAGAAGAAATTGAGAAAAGGTACTCTATGTTTTTTTATGTTTCATTAGAGGTGTCCATAAGATAATAATAATAATAATAAATCGAATTTTTATACAGGATAATCTATCAGCGCAAAAAGCACTGTTATCATTAGAGTCCTGTTCCTAAAGGTTAAATTAAAATTAAAAATTATAAAACGTTTCAAATCTACAGTCACTACAGAGAACAGAGTTATTAAAAATATAGTCTACGCCTATTTACAATGTTCCTCTATTGCTTTTCTAAAAACAGTTCTATATTTCAATGTTCTAACTTCAGGGGGTAAAGTATTAAACGTTTTAGCCGCTAAAAGATAAAAACTTTTACGTCCAGTCTCTAGCTTCACTTTGGGTAATTTCACTGAATTATGATTGTTTCGCGTCGCATATTTGTGGTCCCTTTTCTCAAAATAGTTTTCAAACAGTTCGCAAATGTTATTGTTTAGACAATCGAATACTATAGTACACGCTCTCTTTTTGATCAGGCTTGATACTGATGGAACTCGTAGATCAATATTGTTTCCAAGTGTTGATGCAATGATGTTCTTTCCCCTTCTCTCAATACTTTGGATCTTTTCCAATCTAGAATCAGGTAATCCAAGTGATAAAGTACCGCAGTATGTAAAAATCGGTAATACCATCGTTCTGTATAATGCTTCTGCTGCATCAGACGTCAAACTACTTCTTATTTTTCTCATCATGTTCACTCTGCTTGCAGCTTTTTTACAGGTTTTATCAAAGTGTTCGGCAAGTGACAACATAGGATCTAAATGCACTCCAAGATATTTATAACTTTTCGTTGAGTTTATAAGTTTTCCATCTACATAAATTTCAAGCTGTTTCCCTCCAAGCAAGCTCAACCTTTTTCCAGTCCCAAACAACATTGATTCCGTTTTTCCCTTCTTTAGATTTAAAATGAGTTCGTTTTCATTGAGCCATTCGTGAACACTGTTTATGTCTTTGTTCAGCCCTCTTTCTATATCATCTACAAACTCAGATGACGTGAAGAGGACAGTGTCATCTGCATAGGTGATGATCGAGGAGTGTTTTAGGCATACACCTATATCGTTCATATGAAGAAGGAATAGTAAGGGACCCAATATTGAGCCTTGGGGAACTCCTGTATAGACTGGATAAGCATCTGAAATAGTCCCATTTATTTCGACAGACTGCTCTCGCAAAAAGAGGTAATCTGTAAACCAGACTAGCTCTCCGTCCGTTATACCATAACTTGGGAGTTTATTCAAAAGCACGGAATGACTGATGGTATCAAAGGCTTTCGACAAGTCGATGTAAAGAGCTCCAGTCAAATTGCCACTGTCCGCTTGCTTTCTAATGTAGTCGGTTAGAAATGTTACCGCTAATTCAGTTGACATTTTTTGACGAAAACCAAATTGATAGTTGACAAGCAAGCGATTACTTTCAAGATAAGTTAACAGCTGCCTGTGAACGATACGTTCCAGAATCTTTGAAAGTGCAGGGAGAACAGAGATTGGTCTATAGTTTTCACCTTATGCAACCATTTGGTTATATTTTAATAGACCTTTTGCTATTCTATAAAAGAGCCTGGATCAAACGATATTTTTATACATTTTGTAGAAATCTGAAGAATTTTAGAATGTGCACAACAGTGACAGAAGTTGTAACGGCACTCAATCAAGGATTTTGTATCAGAATGTACATGGATGTCGCTTGATTCAGACTCATATTCTTTTATAGAATAGCTAAAAGGTCTGTAGAAATTTTAGTCTGAATACTAGAAGAGTTACTGCAAGCTTATTCTGGAAATATTCATTGTTGATTAGATATTAGACCTGTTTCATATTTGGTGACTAAATGTTCTCCCCAAAAAGAATAAAAGACTGTACGGTATCGAGATCAGGCAGTTTTATTTGATCCAATGAAAAAGTTTCTTTGCTATTTGTTTGACAAGAAGAGATTGTATGGTATTTCAACAGCATTACGAGGTGACAACCATTCTTTGGCAGAGTCGATCAGCAACAGTGGTTTAAAGGACATGCCAGCCTTTCTTTGGCCACTATGATCAGACAAATTCCTTACAAAAGTTTGTAAAAGACTGAACATAATTTTGCCACTAAAGCCAGACATGTTTTTCAGACATGTTATGCCAAATTGTTTAGCGAATCGAAAAAACGCAAGAGTAAGTGGTAGAAATAGGCACAATATAAATTTGCTATTAAGAAAAGAGCTTGTATGAGAAGAAGGATTCACGGAAGAAAGATGGTTTTATTTTGATCGTGGCCAAACTTCAGACTAAAAATGCCCCCACCAGCACAGGCCAATATTTTCATTTGTCGTTGACTGTTCAATGGGACAGACCAAAAAGTGGAATTTAAAGGATGTTTCTCTTTTTGATAAGAGCAAAAGATACAACCAAACAAATAGAGACAGGCTAAAATGAAGACAAAACTGGTGTTTTCCGGAATGTTTTTGTTGTGTGAAAAACATGTCCAGATCGAGGAAGATTACGGAAATTTTTGTCATGCATTCTCAATTGGGCATGCAAGGTTGAAAGTGAAAAACAAGTCTGGATTAGCTCTGTCCCATTTTTATGTGAAAGGAAAAGGAACATAAGCCAAACACAAATCGACTGAACCATGACATCTTGCTCAGTGGTAGCACGCCTGACTGCCAATCTGAAGGTTGTTGGTTCGGGTCCCCGCCCTCTCAAACCTTCTACGCAGATTGAGGAGAGTCGCCAACTCTGTGCAATTCCAGGCTAAAGGAATCACGAGGTGTGTTCATATCAAGAGGAAGGATCAGGTCACTGCTTCGATAAGCTTGGCATCTCAGTGTGCTAAAAACTACCTTCGGATGCTGGGTAGAAATAAAGAAAACAAAATGATATCATGCAAATGTCATATGTTTTGATCATGCTATTTCGTCATTATCATATAGTTTCCAAGGCCATTTGCCAAGGCCACTGGGGACCTTTAGCCTCACGCTCTCTAACGTTTGCTTTTTCCAGTGGTCAAAAAATTATTTTACTTCTTTGGAGTGCACATGTGAAGGTAAAATTTCCTGTGGTAAAATCTTCGCAAAAGGAATTCACTTGAATGCACATCATATTCTACATCAAGGAAATGAAAGATGATCTTTATCGCTGCAAAGAAACAGTGCAAACAAATATTGATCTTTTTCGTTTTTATGACTTTGAAGATAAATTTTATGAGTGACAAAATAAAAGTTTTGATTGGAACATCAATTTCCTGTGGCCTAACCACTATTGGAAATATTTCCTGGGAGCGGTGCTCCCGTATCAAATGTTTCCCGCACATTCTCGACCTTTGGTCTTTCCGCTCCTCGTCTATCACTAGCTCTTTAGATACTGCTTTCGGATGATAATTGAAGTCAACCCTGGCCCCGGCCTGCCCCAAGACGACTATGAGATATCAGATTTTTTCTGAAATGTCACCCTTCACAACATTCTATCCTTAAATCGTTAAAAAATTATTCGAGAGCCATTATTCTGTAGTACATAATTAAAGTATTTGAAAATGAATTCAAAAATATATTGGTGTATCTCAAACGTTTACTTTTTCATGTTCATCAGTAACTGTTCTTGCATTGATTTAAGGCCTATCTAGAAACCTAACTTACAACATGTGGACTTTAAAACCTAGCGAAAAGACCTACCTAATAATCAAATCGCTAACATTTTTCTGCATCATTCCTTAGTCTTGATACTTGGGAGTATGGAATAAGGTTTATCTTGTTGCTTACTGTTCTTTGATGGAATGCCGATATCATCGAATTTCTTCAGAATTGTGACAGCATCTGGTCACAAATTTCGAGATTAACCGATCAAAAACAATTCTACAATCCTCGCCACAATGTATTGGCACGAATGATAAAGTTTTGCCGCGAAATAACCAATGATATTTATTAAAAGTCTTGCAGTTTACGTGACCTCCTGCCCACTCTCCCCGATCCAGTGTTAGAAAATGTTGATGCTGCATGATGGTACAAATCTTTAAAGACCCATTGCTAACCATGATCCTTTGTGGCGCCAAAGTCGACTTTTGCATTATCTGAAAGTCGCTTCTGGCCTAGGTTCTTTTTGTCGTGCTGTTCATTCGGCACACAAAGGATCCTAGTTGACAATGGGTCTTTAAGTTGTCACAGGTGGTAATAGCGCAGTTTTATTTTAAGCAAAAACTGGAAAATGAGGAAGTATCCATGTGTGTGTGAACATTACCCGCAGCTATTTTACATTCCAGATGTAAAATTTATATTTCTGAATGATTATTGTCGCATTAGCGTATGTTAATTTAGATATGTTTGATGTGTTAAATGCTTTTATTTGAAACTTTTAAACAATTTATAATGGCAAATTTTGTTGACCTGCTATAGAAGACTGCGCTAGAAATGGCGTCGAGGAATATTTTACCAAGATCCTTTGCCATATTTAAGGAATCAACCAATCAAACCAATCGAAATTCAATGCGACGCAAAGCATCATGGTGGAAATTCCTGTCCGCCATCTTTAGCGCAATCGTCTGCTGTACTGCATACTTATGAATAATTATTGATTGCAGGTTGCAACACCTCGAAAGAAAAGTGTACATAGATCATGGAGAGATGCCTGGAGAATATTTGCAGCTCAAGGGAAAGGTTGAAGCCTTCAAAGACAAGTTAGAAGTTAGTATCATTTAAAATATTAATTGATTGATTGAATGATTGATTGCTGGAATGATTGAGCGATTCACTGATTGACATGTAGACTGATTAATCAAATGCTGATTGATTGATTGATTTATTGATTCTTTGTTGACTGGTGATGAATTGGTGACTGAATTACTGGTTGGTTGATTTGCTGATTGATTGATTGACTGATTGAGTGAGTGAGTGATTGATTGATTGATTAGTCAATTAAGATGGATTTATTGGCTGACTACCTGATTGATTGATTTATTTATTGACTGATTTGACGATTGGTCTATCGATTAATTGTTGGACCAATTGACTGAATGATTACTCAATTGATCTGCCGAATGATTGATTGTCTTATTTATCAACTGATTTATAATGATTGTTGTATTGATCGATTGTTATAATACTTAGCTGACTTTGTTTCACTGCTTGACTAGCTGATTGCTTGGTTGATGAATTGAATGACTGACTGATCGATCGATTAATCATCTGATTGATTGATTTTTTTGTAATGAATAAGGTCAAACCCCATGTCGAACAAGCTGCAGTTGTTGAAAAAAGCCGATGAAGTTTGCTTTCTAAATATTTTCGTTCGTAATTCGTAATCTACAATTTGAGTCGTCTTGTGTGGCATTATGTTGCGTCGTAGGGGTATTGATTCTAGACGATCGATAGCACTTCTTGCAGTGTTCACACGCACATTTGTTTGCATGCAAAGCAGGTCTCTTTTCTCTTGATTCAATTCGTTCTAAATTGATTTCAAAGGCGACGTATGTTGATGACGTCATAACATGTTTGCTGCAGCTTGCATTTGTAAACAAATTCTTTTATTAGTTCGCATTCTAGATGGAATTGATTAAACTCTGCGTTTTATAGACAAAGTGAAGGCAAATCTTGTCAGCATGTGATTCAATGCTTGATTGAAAGCAATCAGGATGTGAATTTTTTGCAAGAAAGTACTAATACAATACACCAATATGAGATTGCCAGCAATCCAATCCCTCAAAAATGATGGTACGAGGTTTTGGTACGAGAGTTGCGTAAATACCTCATTTTATAAACAAATTGAAGACGAGTTTCGTTAGCATGTGATTAAGTCCTTGATTGAAGACATGAGGATGTGAATTTTTCGCAAGAAAGTTACGATGAGTCCAAGTTATCACTTATATCTAAACGAGACTGCCACCGAACTGAGACCGCTCAAGCTGCCTAGAGCCTGAGTCTTATAATCTACCATAGCTCGTAGCTGCAAGTTGAAACGATAACAGGCCTAGGTTATGGAGAAGAAAACATCCATGGTGAAATGCTTCGAAATTTAGGTTTTCGGACTGGAAAACGAAAAAAGTAAATAGCAGTGCTGAAAATAATGCTTTTATCCAATAAACTTGATAACTTCAAGTGGTAAGTTGGCCTAGTTGTTAGCGCTCTCGCCTTCAGCGAGGAAGGTTGTGAGCTCGAGCCCTTGGCTAGCCGCCTGGCGTGGTACCACCGCTCATCCTAAAATGTTCTGTATGCTTCTCTCCTCGGAGTTAAGATTGAAGTCCTTGGGATGAATTGCCAGTAGGGGTGGTCTGGTCGGCTTCAGTAATGGACTTCTTATGGGTCCTTCGACCAGACGACATACAGTAAAAACCCATATATGATAAGGATCTTCCTAAAAAAGAACCTACAACCTGAAATCTTCAGTATCTACTCCTTTATGAAAGAACCTTTTCACCCTGGTGTTTGTAATGGTTGTTATTTTGAAGAAGAAATGCATTGATATAGTTTTCAGCGGTGACAATCCAGAAAATTAATTTGATTATCATGTAAAACAAAAAAATTAATATGCTCCTCAATTACATGCCTAGACATTGCTAATGTTCCATCCTCTATTACAGTATATTGATTTAAGCAGAGACATTTTAAAGACTGCAAGGAACAGACATTGTTGTAAAAATGCTTTTCTGAGAAGATTTAAGAACCTAGTTTAAAGAACGCCGGTCAACCAGCATCCTTTGCGGTCACGCTTTGCAGAGAATGTTGTCATATTAAAATGGCCGCCGCAGTCGAAAGGCAACAAGCGAAGCGCGCAAAGGATGCTGGTTGATTGGCGTTCTTTAAGAACCTGCAGTCTGATTTCATGAATGTTATCATTTACATAAGAACCAAACAGCTTGGCTTCAAAAAGGTAGGCTCTCTTCTTATATGCGGGTTTTTACTGTATTAAATAAAGAATAAAAAACTTGAGCTGTTACGCAATTGTCTCTCTGTATGGAGGCAAAGTAGCTTCTGTAAATCGCGACAAAAAGCTGTGGTGGCTAGCCGTCTCAGCAGCGGACAGTTGGATGATGAGTCGTAGTTGTAGCTATTTATCTGTTCAGGCGAGGGAGCAAAACTACGATGAAATTTTAGGTGTAGTTAGAGCCTGCGGAACATCTACCATAAGACAGTTGTTTTTTTTGTCAGACTATAGGCTACAGCGTTTGATGCAAATTACTGGCGTCATACCCTGTTTATAACGTTCATTTAAAGCTATCTTGTTCGTTCTGCATCCTTAATTGAAATTTGTTGATGAATTTTGCGTAGACCTTCCTCGCGTTTGCGTAGATTCTGTGCCCACGAGGGCGGCTTTTGTGTGGAGTGGGCGCAGTTTAGCATCTTCCAATAACACGTGCGCTACACGAGTCTCCAAGGGTGGGCATGTTGCAGTGAGGAGTGGTCCTATGTATGTCTACATAACCGGTTTATTTCTCCCATACTATGTTAATGTCTGTCCCTAAAATCAGGCATATTTTGAACCTTTTCAACAATATCATTTTGCAACTAACTTGGACTGTTCATGTTCTTGGATGTTGGTCAATATTTGTCCTCAAAATTGGGTTTTATCGGAGTATTACAAAAATGTATGTCCCCAAAACCAGTCTTGTTAAGAGCGCAATTTGTACTGGTACGCTGAAAAATGGCTTGGTGAAATCGTTTTTGCAAGACATACATAGGACCACCAAAACGCAGCACATGCCCACCCTTGAGTCTCTGAAGCCAAAATCAAACCTTATCAATTACCAACTTAGAACCAGAATTTACCATGTACGATATGACCTAATGTTGCGGGATTGTTTGAACACATTTTCTCGTAGCTGTGATAAAATGTCGAAAATGGAGATGGGGTTTATTGATCGGGAGGGGGGTTAAGTCCAGAGTTTACTTGACTCATCTGTGCCACTCTGGCTTCAAGCAGGGTATCCCGAGGGGAAATTTGGAATCAGCCACGAAAATGCGGACCCTTTATAAACATACTGTATGACCTAGTAATCGGAAGCACTTTAGAGAACCCGAGGCGTTCTCGTGCATTGTCTGAGAAAATCCTTTTTAAGTCCTTTTAAAATCCATTTTGTACATATACGTAGTTGTAAGTCGGTCAAATATTAAATTGAATTGAATTGAAGAGAAACATTTTTAATTAAGGCGAAATTCCTCCACATTTCAAAACCCTTCTTGCATAAGATTTCTGTACGCGTTTCGAAGAATGATTTGCTTCTCGAAAATGTCTTTATGCTGCACTGTTTTTTAATGCCACTCCATTCCTCGTTCTATGTTTTATACCATTCAGATAACCATAGCTGTTTTTCATACTTAGGACGTCACAATTCGCTCACAGTCAGTTTTTAAGGCAGCACGTGTGTTTTGTGCGTAGGAGAATTTCGACCTCGTGCTACGAATTCTGTTCAGTCGCTGTTGTTATGGGAATAAATTGTCATGTTTTGTTAAATGACCTAGAGAAAAACCAGCTAGAATCTCCCTTTGATGACTTTCGATAGTGTGTGGTGTTGTGAGCGAGCATTCAGAAAGACAGATGGACATTGAATTAACTACACTTATTATAGCTCCTTTGATCTAACTAAAGTACTCCCACAAAATATTTTCATCACCATATTATTTGAATGAATACCGTAAAAGCTTTATTTAGCCCCGGTCTTTCAAAGACCCCTCTCTATTAAGCACCCCTGCTTCTATCTAATATAACTGGTTACTGAAGACTTTCTATTTGCTTCACTGAGACAATTTTAGGGCTTAATACTGCATTTACTTTGAGTATTCACTTTCAAAATTGTATGTTAAAGTGAATGACCTGAGCTATAAGGCGCCCGTCTATAAATAGGATAAAGAAAAACCAGAACACACCATTGTTTTCTTTGGCTTTTCTTTCTTTGCCCACTTGCTGGATTATAAAATACAATAGGCTATTTATATACCTATGAGATCCCATCTTTTAACTCAGGTTATTCCCTTTAATCAATCGAAAATCCTTACTATGTCAAGTTTTGACATTTGATATTTTAGGTATACTTTGGAAGCCCCTCCTCACGGGATTCTCTGCGATTAATGAACTCCCTCGGGGGGGGGGGGGCATAATCATCAAGATGACGCTATATCAGGCAACATCACTAAGGGCCAGTGCCAACGAGAAAACATTGTTGCCTGTTGAGAAAACATTGATTCTCAATGTTGCTCGCGATGTTGTTTGGGCGAGCAAACGGCGAGGACCCAAAACATTTTGCCTCGCTGCTAGGGCACGCAAAATGAAAAACATCTCATTGAGGATGCAAAGATCACGCATGCGTTCTTTGAATTGAGCATGCTGCCCTGGAGGAGACAAAAAGTGCCCTAGCAGTGGTGAAAACAAAATTGCGTCGAAGAAGCAAGAAAAGTTTTGAAAGAATTCAAAAACATGTTTGCTTCCAGGACGCAAAATTTGTATCTGCAACATTTAGTTGTGTCGATGCACAAATGAAGAAACATTCTGGAAAAAATTGAAGGCAAAAATGTTTTCTCATGTCGTGAATTATGTTCGGGACAAAAGGAAATACCCCAGAAATAGATCTATTTTACAACTAAATGAGTATTTTTTTCTTCAGGGAGTTGAGCATCTAAGCTGGCTTGGTCTCTTCAAAGAAATTACGAGGTATGTCAGAGTTAACCATTACTTCTTTTAACCCAGTAATGGTTGGGCTGTATCTATTGCCCTAATTTTGTTTTGGCAAACCAGCTGCTCCATAACCTTTGAATGCTGAAAGTTAGAGCAATCAAATGTGATGTGATAAGAGCTCTACATGAAATCGCGTTAGAAGTGAAAAAATACGATGAAATTAACAACCCATTGTTCCTCACAATTATTTTCTTTGTATGTTGACGAAAACGTACAAAGTTGGGGGGGGGGGTCTCATAGGGGAGTGACGTGTCCTTCACCTCTGATTTCAATTATTTGTTCTTGTTTTTATTGCAATCTCTCTTCTCTATCGCGCACATATACGCACAATAGCCACCTTACTAGCCTATTTTCTACTCTCTCCCATACACTCAAATATGCCAGGTCTCCCACCTCTCCTTTCCTTGCATGTATCGTTGGACATGACCATCGTTACTGGTTTTCCCCCTTTCAAAATGTGGTGAAAAGGACCCCGTTTAAAAAATACAAACGGGTTCCTTTTCTCTCTTCGCAAGAGCAGTTTCGCTTCCTAGTTACATGCAATTTTATGCACAAAACATTCACTCATTTCTTTTCACCGAAGATTGCTTTAGGCCACACCAAAGTTATAAAATTCAAGAAAGTTAGGACAGTCAATATGAGCTGGCAAAGCCAGTCCTTCTTAAGACGACCCTATTTTTTGTTTAGGCCACACCCACCATTAGCAATTTCCATTTAATTAGTGAGATTTAGCCCGCCTCTGCTAGAACGCCTCGTAGCTCTTTCTAAGTCATGTTTTTCAGTGGGGAGCAAAGGTAATAACTTCACACCAAGTTCACACATTTAGGCAATCTGAACTTCCTTTGTCTCTAGCATGCCAGGTGCACCAAAAAGAAGTTCCCACTTTTGACCGGCCATGACGAATCATACACAAGGACGATTTCAAAGATTGATAATGTAATTTATGGGCAAATCCGAAATAATACTTAGCAATTTTTTGCCAATTTTCGGCGGGGGGGGGGGGGGAGGGGGGCTGCCTACCGAATCACAAGCGATTTCTTAAAAATTAGTTGTTTAGCAACATCTACATCTACGTTGATGCTGAGCAGGACCGAGTATCGGTACAATGCTCAGAGTGCAATAAACAAAAATAATTAGATAAAAAATGCTAGGAGATGCCACTGATCAATGGTCAGATTGGACATTTATCAATTGAGAGGCTAAATTTTTGTTTTTGCTTTAAGATCAAATAAAAAAGATGAAAACTGAAATAGAATCAGGGGTGGATCGCGGGGTGGATTGTGGAACTCAATTGGTCAGTAGCATCTATTAGTTAATACAGGCGCAAACTAATGATTTAGAGTGGGAAAGAAAGCAAGTTCTAAAATACTATTAAAGGCAGTCCTTTCGGTTGTCTATGAATGCTGTGAGCCTTTGGATTTACATAGCAACGACCTAAATCGATCGAAAATCATCGATCAAATTTCATAAAGTCTGAAGTTGAAAGCACAATAAGAAAACTATTACTTTTTATCAACACAAAGACATTATTGACAGTATAAAGAGCCAAGTTTTTTATTATTGACAGTATACAGAGCGAAGTTTTTGAAAAAGGCAATACTAAAAATTTGCAAGAATCAAGCGACCACTCGTGCAACTGATCATAACAAATCCATTTATTAATTCCCAAGTCATTCCCAAGAGTTTCCTCCTTCTTTTTATTTTATTTTTTTATTTTTTTTTCGGCTCTTTTCGGTTCGGCTCTGGTACCCAGGGTACTCATTGCCTTGACTAACTCAATCTTTGAAAAATTTGATCGTTGACTTTTGATCAATATAGACTGTTTCCAAAATAAGAATTTCATGAAAATTGCTTGTAGAGCGCGAGAAGTGGGAGGCCAAAACTTCAAAAAAATCGTTAAGTGTTATTTGGGATTTTGAACATAGATTACACCATCTTTGAAACGGGCCTTGTGTACGATTCATCATGGCCTGTCAAGAGTGGGAACTCTTTTTGGCGCACCCGGTACTTTGGCAGGATGGTGGAAAACTTCCCATATGCACCCCAACCATTTACGTCAGCGACCATAGGAAGTCCTTTCAGATTCACCTAAAAAATTGATAACTGTGAGCATTTGGTTGTCTGAAACTCATCCAAAGAGTAAATCTTGCTTTCATCTGCAGATTTTGCAAAATCCCGTGAGAAGCCAACGAGTTCTTGGAAGGGATGATCTTACTCTCATGGGGCATTGACGTCATTGTGATGTCGGAAAGACGCCGACCATGTGGCTCAAAGGGTGGCTTGTTGTTTGCTCCATGGAGTTACTTTGTTTTTGTTCTTTTAAGCGGCGATCGAAGCTAGGATATTATTTCTGTATCATGCAGTGTTTCTTTCCTANTGCTTGGGAAGAAACTTTTATTTTAAGGGACAATACGCTAATCCGTTGGCGTTGTATTATATTATGTTTTGTTTTGTTGTGATAAAAATAGTTGAGTTAGGGATGACTGGTTGAAACGCGGAAGTACTATGAGTTGAGACAAATCTAAATAAAAAAACACAAGAAAATCTAGCAGCAGTAAAAATTGAATCTATATCAAATCAAAATACAGTCCTCTAACGAAATCGAAAGAGTTATTGATTCTATATTCTCAAAGCGACCTCTGATCAAGAGCAATCGAAGATATTTACGACATAGGAAGTCCTTTCAGATTCACCTAAAAAATTGATAACTGTGAGCATTTGGTTGTCTGAAACTCATCCAAAGAGTAAATCTTGCTTTCATCTGCAGATTTTGCAAAATCCCGTGAGAAGCCAACGAGTTCTTGGAAGGGATGATCTTACTCTCATGGGGCATTGACGTCATTGTGATGTCGGAAAGACGCCGACCATGTGGCTCAAAGGGTGGCTTGTTGTTTGCTCCATGGAGTTACTTTGTTTTTGTTCTTTTAAGCGGCGATCGAAGCTAGGATATTATTTCTGTATCATGCAGTGTTTCTTTCCTAGCTTCTAGAGTTTTCAGGTTTCTGACCTCAGGTGACTTTAGCCCTGGCTGATTAACCACAAAGCAATCATTATCAAAGTTGAATTCACACTTGAATCGTTGTTAATATTCAGCTCAATTCAATTCAATTCTATTCATTATGGTGAAGTCCAATAGAGGATATTACCATTTTGGGAAATATTCCGTTTAACTTCTATTGTTCATGCTGCTGTTATAATAAGTATCTAGACGACGTATTGCAAAGGCAGTAAGTCTTCCGTGAAACGAAGGGACTGTCTTTCTAACTATCTACACTCAACCCTTCCAAGCCCTGGAAATCCGCTTGAATCTGTGAACATATTGTATGAAAAACATGATCTTTAACGTCAAGGCGAACAGAAGATATGTTCCGTTTGACTTCCTGTTGTTCATACTGCCGTTATAAGTATCTGGACAATTTTTTGCAAAGGCAGTAAGTCTTCCGTGAAACGAAGGGACTGTCTTTCTAATTATCTACAAGTGTTACACTCGACCCTTCCAAGCCCTGGAAATCCGCTTGAATCTGTGAACAAATTGTATGAAAAACATGATCCTAAAAGTTAAGACGAACAGGAGATCTTAGTCTGATTATGTGCATTACTTTTTTGAATGGCTAGGTCAGCACTGACGTAGATAAACGTAACCCATAGCAAATAATTACCCAAAGTTATTTCTATGAGCGGATATGCTAACTTTAAATAAAGACGTCTTGAAATTCTTAGGGCGTATTGTGCCCTCCTCTGCTGTGGTTTCAATTAATTTGGCTTGGAAAATTGACAAGGCTTGTCTTTTCCACTGCAGTAAAAACCAGCCAATGATTCCATTTCATGTCAGCCTGCCTTGGTTATCTCGCTATCTCGTAATATCTTCTGACGATTCCTTGGCTTGTGAATTAAGGCAGAGCCTAAAAAGTGCCTAAAGCAGGGCTTACGATTTCCTGAAAAGGCTATCGAGTAAACCACATTTTTCTTCCTAGTTTAAGAATGCATAAGATTGAAACTACGATGTTGTAAGTGTTGTGGCGCGGTGGTGTAATCCTCTGACTTTGCAGCCAAACAGTCAGGGTCCCAGCCGCACCACAACCACTTGAGCGTCACGACAAGGGGTTGCGGACTCGATTAGGTCTTCTCTGCTTCTGTGATAACGCTTGGCGCTAAGAACTTCACCTTCACCTTCACGTTTCATTTATCGATTTTGTAATGATAGTTTGTTATGTATCGACTAATGATACCTTTCGCCTACAATAGCGCATCAAATTTCGGACGAATACATTTCGAACAAGACATTTTCGGACAAAACATTTGCGGACGTTTCTTCAACTTCTTCAACTTTGCGGACGTTTCGAGAATTTCGAACGTTCTTGGAACAATTTAGGCCGACAGTGGAAAACAGTTAATTTATAGTTTTCTTTTGTTATTTTTTTACGACAAAAAATGTTATAATCTTTTAAGTTTTCAAGGGGATCTTTTTCAGAAATTTCTGTTCAATAATCATTGTTAGGGATGATGAGAATGATTTCTGAAGTGAATTTAATTGGAAAACTATGATTATGTTTGACAAAGAGGCTCTCCCAATACATTCATTTTCTCTGCAAAATGTTTCGCAGCAAGACATTACATTTTTAAACAATAAAAGTGCCTTCCTTTCACTTTCTTTACTGCAAAAAATTTCGGGAACTAAATATTTCGGACCACAGAAAATTTCGGACGCTAAACTTTGTTGTACTTTTCTTATCGTAAACCATGCTTTTTACATGGGTAAAGCGCTACACTCAATATCATGTAGTCAAATTTCTAGTCATATGTCCTCTTCGGCATTATTGGTTTAGATGCATTACAATTATTAGATTCCACACGTTATTCATTTTCCGTAATAGTTTTAGCATCATATTATATTAGTTTATCACGTAGCTTTAGCTGAGAATATTCATGAAATTGAAATTGAATTGAAATTGACTTTTAAAATTTGTTCAGAAGCAGATTGTAAGAAGATTTCTAATAGAAAGGCATTGTCGATGCTATCTAGTTAGCACTTCTTTTCTAAGTTTACTTTGATGCTCAACGGAGCTGTTGGGAACCCAGACATACTGGGGCGTCAGTTTGATATTTTGTAATAGGCTTTAGGCAAATATGATACTTTGAGTCGAAAACTTGTTAAATATTTTCTCCGACATCGGTAAGTGTTCAGTTCTAGATATGCTCTTACAGCTATCTGACAATTTCTGATTTTCTCATAGTGGCTCATCACCAATTCCTGTTGAGAAGAAGACCTTGCGAAAGTCACATGAACATTATAATGGTGTACTGGAAAAGTTTCTGAAAATGGGGTAAGTTGGAAATTCCACAAGAATTCAGTTCTGTAGCAATCTTGAAGAGTTTTGCAACGAATTTACCAGAAATTTTCTGCAAGGAAAGATTAATAGTGTTGTACAACAATAGACCGTGAATTATTTCCCGAGTCACCACATTACCTTCAAACTCGAGATGGATGTATTATTTTATTGCCCGTCCAAGGACTAGAACAAGCGAATTTTTGCCACCAAAATTTTGCCAGTTATCACGTCAAGCAGAAGGTGATAACAAAGGAAAGTAAAGAAAGTTGAAAGAATTTATCGAAAAACGTGAAGTTCTGCAAACTTCCAAATTCGTAGGCAGGAATGCCTGCTTGTAGATATGTTTTAAAACTTGCGTTCTTGAAAACGGTGGTCATTACATTAATATTTTTGAGAGTGGAATTTGACAAGTTTCTACAGACATCTGTAGTCCATTTGTTGTGGCAAACAATATACCTTTTAGCTATTCTAAAAACGAGTTTGAATCGAACGATATTTTTTGTACATTTTGTAGAATTTTCGAATATGCACAAAAGAGATAGAAGCTCCAACGCCACTCAATAGAGCCGTTCGTATAAAAATTTATAAAAATATCGCTCGATCCAGCCTCTTTTTTAGAATAGCTAAAAGGTCTATTTTTCTGCCTTTCAGGTGTTAATCTGCACATTTTGATACCCTAAAATGTTGTTTTAGTTACGTGGAACCATCTATAGAAACACTCAAAGAGCTAAGACAGCCGACATTCGACAACTGGCAATGGGAGGATGCCGAGATGCTGTTTCTTTTACAGCAGATGTATTCTGATCTTGGACTTACGCAAGCTTTTCACATAGAGGTAAGCCTCTTTTCCAGTTTTCTTCTACTGGTGTTTTGATTACGGTCCTGATAGGATCTGGGAAATTGAAACACTTGGAACTTAAAAGTGTGCTCATGTTTACTTTGAGACCTAAACTTTGAGACTTAAGGAGGGCTTGAAAATGCAGCATAGGCCCGGGGGGGGGGGTCACTTCCATATATACTGGTACGGGGTGTGCCATTTTTTGGGGTGCCTTAAAATAAATTTTAGGGTGTCATTTTTGGTAAGATCATAAGAAACCATAATTTTTGGGGTATCATTTTTGGTATGATCATAAATTTTAGGGTATTATGTTCAAAAGTAATTCTTTGGGGTAAACTTTTGGGATTTTTGACCCATAATATTAAAGTTTAGGGTATGCATTTTGCATATCCTGTAAATTTTGGGGTATGGTTTTTGGAAAATCTATAAAGTTGAGGGTGTGATGTCACATGTCATAATGGCACACCCCCGTCATCTCCCTATTGAAGTTACCCCCGGGGCATAGGCGTCAAATCTTTAAAAAGGTCGGTGTAAAATTCTATAATCTATTTCTTTTAATTGAATGGCTTGAATGGAACTTTTGCTGCTTTTCTATAACTCTACCGTACCGTTGGACTTTTCAGAAATCTTCAATATTTTCAGAATTAGGGTTTTTCTTCATTTTTAAGAATTCAAGAAAAGTTCGACAAAAAACTTAAAAACATCGTAATTTCTAAAGTTTTTGAGGAAACATAGAATAGTTTTCAAGAAAACCATAGTTTATAAATGTCTACAATATGGTATGAAGCACAAGTCTTTCACTCTTCTAGTTTACGATTTAGAAATTTGATGACGTCACATCCTAAAAAGAGTTGAAATATCAAATTCGCTGTAATTTCGAGAAAATATTAAAGATTTCGTAAAAGTCTAACGGTAGGATTATAGAAACGTAGCTAAAGTTTTTTTCAAGCCATTCAGTTCAAAGAAATAGGTCATAGAATTTTACACCGACCTTTTAAAAGTTTTTGAAAGATTTGGAACCTATGCTTGAAAATACGGCATGGGCATAAAATCTTTAAACAAGATTGCACGGATGGTTATTGAATCTTTCTTTTGATTTAATGGCTTGAAAGAAACTTCAGGTACTTTGATATCATTTTTCTTTGGAACTTTTTGACGTCTTGATTATTTTCAGAATTACAGCGCTTGTTGTGTTTCAACCAGTTTTGAGGTTGTGACGTCATCAAATTGCTATATCGTAATCCAGAAAGCGACAGATTTCTTCTTACCGCCATATTGTAGACCTTCATAAACTATGGTTTCTTTGAAGACTGTATCGTTTTTCCTCTATGAATTCAGGATTTACGATGATTTTATTTTTTTCGAAATTTATGAATTTTTCAAATGAGAAGAAAAACGCTGTAATTCCGAAAAATATCAAGATATCAGAAAGTTCCAATAAAAATAATAGCAAAGTACCTGAAGTTCCTTTTAAGCCATTAAATCAAAAGGAAGATTCAATAACCATCGGTGCAATCCTTTTTAAAGATTTGATGCCTATGCTTGAAACTTGATTTTCAGACCACACTTTTGCGACACCTAAATGTTGATATACAGGGTGTCCCAAAAAATTGTGCCCCATTTGCCTGCAGATTGTGACGAAATTGAAAAAGATCCTTGCCAAACCTGTGGATGATCTTGCTCTTCAGATGTTAAATTAAAGTTTTCTACCATCCCCGTAAAAATCCGTTGAACAATGATGGAGCTATGATCTTCAGAAGACCAAATTTGTCTGATGACTGAAACCAGCGGCCATTTTGTCTTACTATTTTGCAGCGATAAACAGCTTCATTGATGAACCCAAACAGAATTTTCCAATGCCATAACTCTCACAAAAATCAAAATAATCATCAAGGAGTTCATTGACATTTTTGCGAGAACTATGCAATTTGGGGCTCTTACAGTTCATCCATGAAGCTGTTTATCGCTGCAAAATAGTAAGACAAAATGGCCGACCGCTGGTTTCAGTCATCAGACAAATTTGGTCTTCTGAAGATCATAGCTCCATCATTGTTCAACGGATTTTTACGGGGATGGTAGCAAACTTTAATTTAACATCTGAAGAGCAAGATCGTCCAACAATTTAGCAAGAATCTTTTTCCATTTCGTCACAATCTTCAGGTAAACGGGGAACAATGTTTTTGGGACACCCTGTAGATGCCTACATTTTATCCTTAACTAATCCTTCCTTGAAGTTGATCAATAATGTCAGTTTCTACCGAGTGAGTCACAAAAACGAGCGCCGTTTGAAAGGCTATTGTACCTTGAATATCAAAGCTATATATACCTTGGTTAATAGCCAACATGTTCGATTAGATTGTAAAATTTACCTGCCTTCCCGAAGTCATGGCAGATATTCTGGAGAAGGCCCCTCAGAAACACCTTCAAAAACGGCCTAAAATTACAATGACATTTCGAAGGATTTCTGTCTTACAGCGATGACTTGAATTCGTTTTAGCACGTGCTATCCTCTTGGGAGAATGAAAAAGTCAGTCCTAGGAGCATAACAAAATTATTTCAGGATGAAACATGTACAGGTGCTTGCTAATACCAAAGCGGCCGAAATGTGGATCATCATTTTTAGCCGTTTTTAGGTGGCGTTTGGGTGGCCTCTTCC
This sequence comes from Aurelia aurita, assembly GCA_004194415.1. Classification (NCBI taxonomy): domain Eukaryota; kingdom Metazoa; phylum Cnidaria; class Scyphozoa; order Semaeostomeae; family Ulmaridae; genus Aurelia; species Aurelia aurita. Next base: position 707,834 of record REGM01000122.1, read on the forward strand.
AGGAAACCTCCCATAACTTCGGAAAGGAATAACCGATTTTAGGCCAGTATATTTTCAAATCTGATTGAACATCTCTGCTGTTAAATATGACAATTGTCAAAAGTGCTTCTTTGATATTCGGAGAACGGCAGCCTTTCAAACGGCATTCGTTTATTTTGAGTCACCCGGACAATCATCTGAAAGGCACCAAGGGTGTCGCCAGGAATCTTCCGATGGAGGGGCTGGAACTTCCGACAGGGGGGCTAAAATGACAAAAACGCTGTTTTCGTACGCCATTTTGCCAAATTTCCTCCGACAATAACCCAAAATTTCCTCCGACGGAGGGGCTAGATGCTTCTGTAGCCCCCTAGCCTTCCCCTAGCGCCACCCATGAAAGGTACACATTTTTTATCGCATCCGGTATGCACGAATCACAGCGTTTTCTCTCTAAAACATGACCTTGTGTGATCTGGAATTTCATTTCATTTTTCATTTTTCATTTTATCAATATTTATATACACGAGTACCTTTCAGCTAGGAAAATTAACACTAATAACAATGTTAATAACAATGCTAAGAAGAGGTCACGATGACCGAAAGATTTGATCAGTAATCTTTAAACTAAAACCTTAATTGTTTACCAATAAGCGTCTACTGATTTAGGCCATGGCAGAAATTATGGATCAAATTAGGATTAGGCTGATTTTGTGGCCTTGGCAGGGTAAATACAACCAACAACAAATAGGGGCTTATGAAGAAAAGTGGAAAATCTTTGATAAGATTAAAAGTAAACCAGAAGGTGAATATAACGGGTTTGTCAAAAAGTATCCACAAGGGGTGTCCCAAAAAGTATACACGTTTGAAAAATTATTAGAATTCATTAAACTCTAAATTTACTTGTTCGTTTTAATTGCATTACAGTAAAAACCCGCACATAAGAACCTATGTTTTTGAAATCAGCCTGTTTGGGTTCTTATTTGTGTGGGGGTATTGCAAAATCAGGGTGCAGGTTCTTAACATGGGGTATAGGTTCTTAGATATAAAAAAATAGATATCAAGAAGGGTAAATGTTGTGCTACATCTGTATAACTAATGCACAATATAACTACAGTATATGGAGCATTAAGACTCATTATCTATACCTGTGCGCAAATTGGAATATACTTTCACTACATTGATCAAATTCATGGCCGATTTTGCTTTTCTTTATTTTGTGTGTAAACCAAAATCTTTTAATAAGAACCTGAACAGAAAATCAGGGTGGAAAGGTTCTTATATCTAAGGTTAGAAATTCCACATTTCAGGCTGTAGGTTCTTAATAAATGAAGGTTCTTATGTGCGGGTTTTTACTGTAGTTGTATCCTGCAAGTATTCAGCGTAATGTAAATCCGGTGCTTGTAGTGAACATTATGAGCTTTAAGGCCCTGTTGGCACTGCTCCGTATTCATATACACAGGGATAAAATAGTATCCGTTTTCACCTTGCGTCTACACTGATCAGCCCTGAAAGCGGAGACTTTTGAAAATGCAAGAAGTTAATGTGAACACAGGGCCGCATTTAGTTTGTTGGGGGCCCTGGGCCCAGAACTGATTGGGGCCCCTTTACCCACACCTACAAAATTTTCTTGTCACATGTAGATGTCATGTTCCGTATTAGCATATACATTTGTATGGAAAAGACCACAGATTCAGTCATAACTAAACAAGTTGGCACAGCTCGTGGGAGCGAAATTTATAGTGGGACGGGGACTGATGCTGGATGCAACTGAGCGAACTGAAATGGGGGTCCCCCGGGAAAGTTTTTTGAAACCACGCCTTTCAGATCGTTGAAAAATGCCTCTCTTGTGAAAAATATACCAATTAATAGAGCAAAAGATTGCGATTGACGAAAGGCTTGCTCATAAAATTGTGAAAATAGAGCATTTAGAAATTATCTATAAATGAATTGTATTGTCAAGTAATCTATAAAACTTGCATGCATTATTTACGTGCTAATTTGCAAAATTTACTCGTAATTCAAGAATTTTAGGGGGCCCTTTGGCCCGGGCCCAGTGGGCCCATGGGTAAATACGTCACAGTGTGAACACCGAAAACTCAAAAGCGGATACTTTTGAAAACACTAGCAACTATAACAACACGACATAATGCTTAGCACGTGCCAATTTGAACCAGTTCTCAACATTGCTGACTCACTCGAGGTTAGTCTGATGCTTGGAGAAATCTTTGAAAAGATTTTTATCCATTTTCAGGGCTGTAAACGTTGGTCTCGTTTTCACAGCGTTTTCTTTTTTATCTGGAGCACTGTGAACTTTTCATCGTTTTTGCAGCGTTTTTGTATTTACCCAAAGCAGTGTGGATGGATAAAAGGCATAAAATGAAAATGGATAAAAGCGAATAAGGGACAATGTGAACATAGCCTAAAATTGCTGTGACCATGGCGGTATCAAACACAAATATTTATGGAATGGTTCCTGTTATCAACACAATAAATATCTTACTGTCTTTTTTTTTTTAGCACAACGTTCTCCAGAAGTTTTTGTACGAAATCTACCGTCATTACAATCAAATACCATTCCACAATTTTCGCCATGGTTTCTGCGTCACACAAATGGTGAGTGTCAAATAAATAACGTTTGTTTTGTAACCGTGTAGTTTTTGCTTTGACAGTAGGTGGACTTGCTGCAGTTACCAAAATTCAATTTCCAAATGTATTCATGTAGTTCCATGCCAAAAGGCCAGTTTTCCGTCAGTGGAATTTTCCTAGCGGGCGGAAATTCTATGTTTACGAAAAAAAATTTCGCTTTGTAATTGAATAGAAATTTAGAGCCAAATGACTTTGATTGTGTAAAATTTAGCCCGTTTAGAAAATTCCGCCGACTGGAATCTAGCCTTAAAACTATAATTGGAAACACACTTGCACGGAATGCCGAGTTTCCTAAAATGTTGCGTTTCGTAGTCTTCACTTCGCAGGATTTCATTCAGCCCATAGTGAGATGAATAAGTCAAATTCGTCATTTTTAGATATGTTGATCATTCCTTAAATACCGGGTGAGTCGGAAAAAACGTGGGGCGTTTAACAAGCCATATTCTGGTCAAAAACATTATATTGCAGAAGAAAGATTGAATTAGTTATAGAAATTTAGTTTGTTGAAATCGGTCATTTCTTTCCTTATCTATTTGCGATTTTGTGATATAATAGCCATTTTGGTGAAAATTATCGCTGGTAAAAAGAACTTTCAGCTTGATAACAATGACAATTAAATGACTAGTCCTCTAGGGACTACCGTTTCCGTTGGGCTTCCGTTTCTTCGGGGCTCGTCTCTCGCTGGAGCGGAGGGTAGAATTGCCCTGAGCCGAATTTGCAATTGAGGCGTCGTCCTTGAAGCACTTCGGATCCATCAAGCGCGGCAAGGCGACGAGGTTGAATTAATCTGACTTTGCCGCGTGCGCCACATTGAAAGATCGCCTCAATGGCAAATTTGGCTTTAGTCTTTTTGCAGTGTAGTGTAAAGTTTATTTCAATTTAAAGTAATGGTATATTTGTGATGTTGGGTGTGGAGGCGACTTGATAACGTTATGTTTTTTGCCTTCACCTCAACAATAGTTAAATTTGAGTTTTGTTTTTCGTGTTTTAAATTTTAGTGATATAAAAAAAGAAGGTCACACGTGCATGAATATGAATCTAATCGAATGCCTATTTTAGCAATCTTGCGAAACATCATTTTACTAAAATCGCTCGTAATTCTGGAACGGAAAGACCGATTTCGACCAAACAAATTTCAGATCTAAGTTAGCTTTTCTTCTATGCAATGAACTTGAAAGAGAAGAATTTACGAATTAAACTGTATCGATAAAAAATGACGAACACCCCACGTTTTTTCTGCCTCACCCGGTATGACATTTGCTTTCTGTACTGCAGTTTTCAATCAGCTGGTACGTTTTTCAGTCACCTGATATATACTATATTCGTTTGATGAAACATCCTCACAATTTTGTTATGTTTTCATAGATGTATGGAATGATTTGCCAAAGTGAGATTCACAAAATCATGGAAAAACACGAGATTCTGACGATGATAACTGCTGCATTATGCCATGATCTCGATCACCCTGGATACAATAACCATTATCAGGTGATATATACTGTAACTACATTTGAAATTGATGGTTTAAAGGGGCTGTACAAGCTAAACTTCTAAAAATCCATGACTTTCTTTCCCTGATGCAGACAAATAGCAGCAGATACGTTTCAAATGAATATGTTTTCTATATGTTTGAACTCCGTAGAATTAGCCAGTTCAGTCAGATTTTTCATACCATCAGCGATTTGAAAGATATAGCTGGATTCTGGGCCACAAGTTTCAGAGGTGTTTAGCCTAAACACAAGGAAGGCCATTGCAGGCTGAAGAAATACTATGCCACGCGCCAATTCTAGAGGAAATTCTCATTGAATTTGTGATATTGGCTAGCTGATCTTTATCTTGGTTTACTAAAATCTTGTACAGCTCCTTTAAGGTTACGGTAAACGTTTGTAGGCCGAAAAAGCCAATTTTCGGATTTCTGCAAATCTCAGAAGCCCAACTTTTAAGAAACACAAAGATACCATCTTTGGAAGTAACAGAAATGTCGAAGAAGCAGAGATCTTGATCGAAGGAAGGATACTACAACTTCTCATGCAAAGTTTGTCTGTGTGGTTTTAATTCGAATCCTAGCTTTTTGACCTATTAAGCCGGTCGTGTGTTAGAAAACAAACATGAAACCACATTATATGTATCGATTCATTTGTTTAAATGGAATGATTGCTTCTTAAGCGGTAATTGCTCGACCCGGATTACAGTGTGGTTTATGTGACCTTAATATTTACATTTTAAGTAAATTCCAGTAAATTCCCTTTTTTCAGGACTTACAAATCCACTAGGTACAGGTACGAAAAAGCTATTTTGTACCCTAGGAACCAATCGAATGGCTCCACATTTTGCACACTACCAGAGCAGGCTTCAGGCAAGCAAAGTGTGTCTCAGAACCTTGGCATGTCCTCTGGTCCGCCTTTTATAGCCAAATATAACTGTACGAGGGCAGAGAAGTTATTTCCAAATTTATGACAGCGTGTATTATCAAGGGAAGGAGGACTTTAAAGAATCTGAGACACACTTTGGTAGCTTAGAGTCTGCACTTCCTGTTGATAGAAGTTAGATTTTGTTATGTTAAACGCAAGGGTACAAAATAGCTTTTGAGTGAGGTATACTCTCTTAAGCAATAAAGTTGCCTGGAAAATATCATTTTACAAGCTTTGCCAATTATTTTGATATGGTTAGAATCCCTACATTCTTACGCATCGAATGATGTATAGTTTAACTAGACCCCGCTAATAGTTTGGCTTTTGGGGAGAGAAAACCCAATCTTGTGCTACAAACGTTTACCGTAACCTTAATACCGATAAAGTCCCAACGGACGGCACCAAGCAAAATTCAACTGTCTTTGTTGAATCTCCTACGATGGTAATAGATTTACTTAATAAAATTTCGAATTTTCCAAGTTACATAAATGTTGGCTTTTGCGACAAGTGCTAAATCGTTGTTTCGTGCAGGCACGTTTAAGGGGTTCTTTAGTCTCTTATCATTTGTTCCTAGCTACAACATGGTTTTACCAAGGCCTGGCACACAAGGTTACCTTCAGAATCCATTTTCAATGGCTGCTCTTGCCAACATTATCTACGGTCTGAAAAGATTCAAATATTGATTCTTGAATATGGTTGAATATGTAGTTTATTTGGGTATTGTGTGAATTTCAAATTTGTTCGTTGCGAACGGAAGAAGAGAATTCAATTGAAATATCGAATCCTTCCCCAAGACTTTCCATAATGTGTATCTTATCGATATTACTGCCTAAGATAGCTAACTTTTCTTCACAGATAAATGCAAGAACTGAATTAGCCATTCGATACAATGATATTTCGCCGTTGGAAAATCACCACGCTTCCGTGGCGTTCGACATCATATCTCGAGTATGTACCTTGTATTTCTTACTCTCTTGCATTTATGAAATTCCGTGTACATGCAGTTTTAGAGAAAGGCGAACACCTAAATACAAATGTATGCTAAAAACGGGGCTAAATAGATATCTGCCTGTATGGTCTATTGGTTAAGACACTGGACCGGAACCCTGAAGATTGTGGGCAAGACTGCCTGCTGCCTGCCGGATGTGAAGGACAAAGAAATTTATCGAGGTCTAAAGAATCAATCAGCCTCCTGTTCAAAGCGTCGAAAATGTTCCATTTTCGTCGTTCTCGATTGTTCACACGCCATTTTATAATTGTGCCAGTAAGAGTTCCGTCTTCAAATTCTGCCGTTTTCAAATTCTGCCAGGACAATCCGTGCCGTTTTCTTGTGAACGGTAGGCCTATCCGTAACGATTTTGTTCCGTTTTCATATTGTACCGGCATGGTGTGAACGAAGTCTTAGTTCCTCGGGATCTTTCATTAATGTTATACTTCCGTCTTCATCTTAATCATCTTCTATCATATTGTAACTTTGCGGATCATTAGTGTCTTGTCCAGTTTCATTGGACAGTTTTTTGTTTTTCTTTATTTTATTATCAAAGATCCGCTATTTTAGTTTTTGATTTCCATCGAACATTCAAACTCTTCCCAGAGATTTTGGTTTTCTCATAAATTAGATTCACCGTAATATTTGTTGCATGTAATTTACTATTGATTTTCTCCTTTTAGACCAACTGCAATATCTTTGCCAATTTGGAACCTGACGTATACAGGAAAGTTCGTGTAGGCATTATTCAGTGAGTATTGACAAAATATTAAATTTGGACCTTTCTTCTTCATTTGTTTCTTCTTACTTATGTTATAAGAAAATGTATCTTTCAAGCGCTAAATTCTTTTGAATAACAATTTTTGTTTTGCGTGTAGTACGTCTTTTATTTTTAAACTAATAATTCAGTAAAAATACCATAATGTACAGCATAGGATTAAAATCTTTAAAGCAGGTGATGTAAAATTATATTTCTTTGAATTGAATGGCTTGAAAGGAACTTAGAGTACTTTGCTGTAATTCTGCTGTGGAAATATTTTGATATCTTTAAAATGGTGGCATTTATTCTATTTGAGGCTGCAACGTCATCAAATTTCTAAATCGTAAACCAGAAGAGCGACAAGTTTCTGCTTGCCACCATATTGTAGACCCTCATAAACTATGGTTTTTTTGAAGATTGTATTTCTCTTCCTCTCTTAATTTAGGATTTACAGTAATTTTAATTTTTTCAAAACGTTCCATGAATTCTTTCAATGAGATGAGAAGCGCTGCCAATTTGAAAATAATCAAGATATCAAAACAATTTCGACGCTAGAATTGCAGCAAGGTACCCTAGGTTCTTTTCAAGCCATTCAAATAAAAGAAAAAGGTGATAGAACTTTACGCCGCCTTTTTAAAGATTTGAACCCTGTAATGCTATAATGTACTAGAATAGTGATGATACACAACATTTCGAGCTTTCGAGCTTGGCTCTTCATCAGATGTCAATTTCTTCTACTAATCAACTAATTTAATTTCTCTGAAAGAAAAAAACTGCTGGCCGAATCCCTCACACGTTTGTAATTTCGACACAAAAAAATATGAAGGGCGCAAAATTTCTCCATTTCTCATCAATATCCTTGATTTGATATTGTGCAAAGATTTGGGTACCTTTGTGTAGTCACCCTAAATTGCTCCGTTGTTCATCGAATGTGAGTGAGTATTTTCATACGAACCTGTATTTTTTAATTCACTCTTTTCCAGATCCATTCTCGCAACAGATATGGCGCAGCATTCAACAATTCTCAGCGATTTTAAAGAAATTTTAACAAATGGTTTCGATAAAAATAATGTAGCACATAGATTAATGGTGAGGATAATTTTTATTTTTGATTACTTTCCTTCGAACTTGGCTTTTCTGAGGTTAATGCCTTCGATTTTGATTAGCTGTTGGAAAGCTTACCAAATGTTTCATTATGAAAATAACCACAGTAAAAGTTTTTAATGATGTAAGATATGGACTCTTTTCCCGACTATCTGTCTTGACTGTACGGTGAATAGAGTCAAAGTATTTCAGAGATATTTGATTAAATAATTTGTGTGAAGGTTTAGAAAAGGAAGACATTAGAAATCAAATGCCGGGTGACTTATAAAAATTCCTCCTGTTTGGAAAATAATAGCAGCGAAAGTATTCACTCTGTTTAAATCAATTTTGTTTCATTTAATAGCTAACAGACAGAAACATTTTGTGGTAATTTTGGCTGCTTTCGTTTGGGAGCTACCTCACTTAACTTTGAATTTTACGATTTTATTTCATTCTTGAAGCACCAATATAGTTTCGGCAGAATTTTATCCGAATTTATCACGATCAAAGTTTCCTTACGTAGTTTTATACCTGCAAATTTTCTTGCGCATTTTTAAATGTTCATTCAAAAGGACCTTTCTTTATTGAATATTTTCTTTTCAGTTGATGAAAATATTCATAAAAGCAGCGGACGTATCAAATGAAGCTAGACCCATGGATGTTGCAGAGCCTTGGCTTGAGTGCTTGTTAGAAGAGTCTTTTAATCAGGTTAGAAAGCATGACTTTCTGTTCTAATAGGGCGTTCCTTCGCTCTTATTTGTTAGACTCACCCTAAGTCTAGTTCCTGAAGTCCGTCTGACCGATCTCTTTCCCATAGTTCCCAGATCCGCCATTCCAACATTCCGTAACGGATCTTACGGAATGTTGGAATGGTGGATCTGGGAACTATGGGAAATGGATCGGTCAGACGGACTTCAAGAAATAGACTTGGATCATTATTACGTTTGTAAACTGGCAATTTTTGCAGCTACAAATATGATGCATTGAATTGCTACTTGTTGTGCATGTAACATGCAAACTAAGAACCGAAAATTCCTTTGATCTAAATCGGTCATTTCTTTTTCAGATATTGCACAATTTTACAAAAATTATCATCTCAGAATCCTTCAAACAATTTCAAATCTTACAAATATTTCAGTTGTATTTCGCATTGACTTGTTTGTAAAGTCATACATGATTTTCTGATGAAAAGAATTTCGAACCTTTTGCCAAGTATAAGTGAATTTTCTGATTTACGTCGAATTCATATCATGTGATTCTTTTGGGTGTCTTTTGTCTTACACAGAAAATAGACACAATAAAATCATTTCCATATCTGTGATTTAAGGGAGATCTCAAGTTGATTGATTCATCGATTCACTGATTCATTAATTCACATCGATTGATTGATTGATTGATTGATTGATTGATTGATTCATCCATTCATTCATCCCTTTACTTACTTGACTTTTTGATTAGATGTGATCTATATTGATTTGCAGAGCGATTTAGAAAAGCTGGAAGGATTGCCAGTGGCTCCGTTTATGGATAGAGACAAAGTGACGAAACCATCGGCTCAAATTGGTTTTATTAAATTCATCCTGATTCCTCTCTTCGAATCATTAAGCGAGTTATTTCCTGCTGTTGGTGTAAGTATTTTTTCAATATCTTGAAATTTGTACCGGGTGAACCGAAAAATACTTGGTACCTTTTCGAAAATTGTAGAAGTGAATCTAATAGACAAACCTCAAAATTCTTACTTTTATTTATGGACAAAAGTACACATTTTGTTGTCAAAATAGCGGTCAGAATACCACATTTTTATTTATTTATTTAAAATTTTAAAAGAGGGTAGCCCTTCAGCAATACTGATTTTCGAGGGGCCCTCCACTACAAAATTTGCAAAATTAAAATGCTGTTAGAAAACTAAACTAACCTAATTACAATTTTTCAATTCATAAAATACTAATGAGTAAAATACAAAAGTAAAGATTTACAGTAAAAGAAAGTCCAACTATACAAACACCTATTATGCAGTTAATCAGCATATTTTTTGAAGATATTTATGGAGGATGCCAGCTTACACTCAGCTGAGAGGCCATTCCAAACAAAATTTCTGTAATTTTCACCTTTTCATATCGTATTTTGAGAACGTTTAGGGGGGCAACTGCCCCTGCTGCCCCTGTGCTGTGTACGGCCTTGGTATTGCTTACTGCTCAATAAAAAAAAAATTCCCGAGGCAGATGTTTAGATTTATCTCTCTTTTTTCGTTATGTACTCATGTCTTCTCTTGACAACCCATTTCCCCGTGCACAGTGAAACAGTTAGACTGGTGTCGGGGCATATTTTGTGGCTTTGTTTATTTTGATTTATGAGAGGATTTACTTTGTCTGCAATCGCTTATCGCTTTGAACTGGCGTGTACTGAGGCTATTGCTACAAAGTCCGCCCCTTGTTGCCCCCCTTGCATTTTTACGCTGTTTAGGGCGCTCCAATAATTGGTAGTCTGATTCTGTTAAATTTTCCACGTAGGCCACTCTCATTGCACCGATAAAGAGCGCATTAGATTACTACCAGAACATGGCAAAAACAACAGACGACGAAAGAAAGAAGCGAGAGGAAAGAAAACTGAGCACTGGTACTCCACCTAGAAAGCTGAGTGCAGAAAGGTCGGACCAGAATTCGGCAATGCCAAGGAAAAAGAGTGGATCAGATCAAAGGATCAGCCCCACCACGAAAAGAATTGTTGGAAATGGACCAATAGAACAAAATTCCACCCGAAAATCTAGTGCCGGGTGTAATAGTACTGATGGGAAGATTAGTAGTGAGCATATCACCAATGGTCCGATGATTGTTGGCAATTAATTTGGTGTGTATCACGGGGGTCTCTGATAGCATTGGAGTACAGGGATGTGCCGCCCCATTGGGTATGATTGTTCCAGATTGTGGCCTGGCCTAAGTTATACATCAAGATCCGGTTGCTCAAAATTTGTATTAGAATAACACTTGATTACGACTATGCGTACGACTACAGGATTATGCCTTTTAATCCAAGATTAATTTCTAATCGAGGTTTGAACAACCGGGCCCAGGCGAGCAAGTCAAGTTTCAACTTAGTGTGAAACCAATCTGACTCGAACCAGAAAATTTCACAACTTTTTGAAAGGCCGTAGAATGAAAATCATATACTCAAAAGAGTGCGTACTTTTCGGAGTACTAAATAGAAATACAAACGTAAAATTTATTTAACACAAGGAAAACTTTGAACAAAACACTGTAAACGAAAACCTTGCTATTGTATATGTTTTCAAGAAACTTAAAAAAAATTGCCACCTTGCTGTTGTTATGTTTTCATTAGACGTTTTGGTTGTGAAACTTGCTAGCAGTTTATCGTCTTCTACATTGCAGTCTAAGATAGCCTTTCAGATATGCGCCTGCCAAAATTTGCGTATATTGAGGCAATTGCTTTAATAGATTATTGCGCTAAAGATGGCGTCGAAGAATTTTTTACCAAGATCCTTTGCGGTATTGAAGTTTCAACCAATCAAATCAATGGAAATTCAATGCGACGCAAAGCATCATGGTAAAAAATTCCTGTCCGCCATCTTTAGCGCAATCGTCTATTCTACGGTAGTTGGTAACCTGTACATTTCTTGGGTAGCCCAACCCGTTTATTCAACTTTTGTTAAGCCCATTGATTCAACACTCTGATGTGCAAGTCTTGTTATGAAAATTTCGATATGAAAAATGTAAGATCCTTTGGCTGGATGTCATGAGGTATCGACGAGAAGTCGACTTCTTTGTAAAAATAATTAACGTCAGGTAAGACTAAGATATAGAAAATTTAGGAGAAAATTCTACCTCGTCCACAAGGGGCGGCTTCCCTTGCCAAAATGATGGCTTGAACTCCCGTGATTTTATTGCTTTTTCTAGCAGAATCGTTGGGTTTGGGTGTTACTGCTCGCGAGGGGCAAATCACTCCAAAAATCTCGTACACTTTCGTAAAAAATCCTCAAAAATCTTCAAAAATCTCGAAAAATCTTGAAAATCTCAAAAATCTTCATAAAATCTTAGAAATCCCAAAGAAAATCCTAAGAATCTTCGAAAATCTAAAAAAATCCCAGAAATCTCCCCCAACAAATGATAGAAATTCTCAAAAAAATCTTTTGACAATTCTTTGAAAATCTAAAAAATTGTTTAAATCCTCACAAATCTTGCAAAATCTTGAAAAATCTTGCAAAATCTCCTAAATCTTTGAACATCTCGATAAATTTTAAAATCTCAAAAGGTCTTAGAAATCTTAAAAAATCTTTGAAATCTCAAAATCTCGTACGTTATTTTTGGAGTGATTTGCCCTTCGACTCCTCGCTCATAAGAAAAGGACTGGCTTGCTCTAGACTCTTTGCAATTTTCGTAGTTATCGCTACTGATTGGTCTCATAGACGCTCAAACAATGATTCATAAGCATTCATACGCAAACATTGGGCAATATTTACGAGTCTTGTTCGATAGCGGATGACCTTTTTTATCAGCTTGAAAGCACAGATGCTACAATAGTTCAAAACTCGGGTTCCTGGAGGTGGAACACAAGGACACAAACTTGGAATATCGAGATGAAACTTTTCTGTATGTTTGCAAAAACTGCAGGCCTCATTAAAAGTATTCTGTGCCTGCGAGCAAATGACTGGAAAAAATGTGCCTGCAATCAAATGCTCTGAGTACAGTAAAGATGCCAGCAGCAAATTTGAAATGATATTTTGTGCCTGCGGGCGGCGCTCATGCGCTCGCGCACATTAATGAGGTCTGGCAAAAAACGTCGATGTTGTTCTGCCGCTTTTGCGCAGAATTTACGAAAAAGGCGATCAAAATGCAGAAAGTGATAACTATAACTGAGACAATTGTGGTGAGTCTACGCTTGCTCATGGATATAACAACCTAAATATTAAAGACATCATTGTAGCGTAATTTGCCCCGTTGGGCAGGGAGCTATCTTTCCTCTCGTCTAACTAACATTGTTGAGCTAGAAGATTTACTACTCAATTGCTTATAATTCGCTCTGCCTCCTGGATCTGTTTAATACGGCAGATTGCAACCTGGTTCCGAGGGCCAGTTTCCTACGTCATTTCAACAGCCTCTTTTTGGGTCATGGGAACGAGGCTGGGCAGATTGCTGCCATAGATTAACGAGCCAGAACGCAATATCGAGAATTGAGTGATAAATCCAGTGTGTAGTAAGTGCTCTAGTTTTTAAGTTGCGAGTACCAATAGGTTTTCTGTATTTCAAATTAGAGCGTATGACAATTTCCCTTGTCACCTTGAGGCTAAAATCGATAGCTCCCTATACTTTTGCTGGATAGATGGACAGCCCAAGGGTGGCGGTATTCAATCAAAGTGGTTGAAATTATGTAATTTTAGTTATGTAGATTCGTATGATATAACTCAGACCTAACCCATTATGCAAATAAACATTGTATACTGACTAGCCTATCAACATTCGATTGTAGGACTGGCCCACTGTTTCGCAAACTCGTGGCCGGTTAGCCCTCATCACAATCTGGCGAGCAGGGTCCATTCTCTACCTTCAAAAGAGAGTTTTCCTTTTTGTTTGCAACGTTTTGTTCACAGAATATTTAGTTCATTTCTTCACTCCGAAAAGCGCCTTCCACGAACTTAGATGCAAAGTTTGAGGAAAATTAGCGGCAACTCAAAGTGGGTCGCTGATTTGGTCTGGTTCAAGACCAAAATCCTCGTATTTTTCGGCCAAATCCATCACGCCCCCATATTGCATCAAGGACCTGTTTCAAATTAAGAGCTAATCGCCACTGCTTACTAAAGACAGAAGAAAGTATTGAACGAGAAGAAAGTATTTCCGAAACGGTGAGATTTTTGCTTTCAAATCAATTGTTTGTCCGTGTAGCCACTCCATAAACATTGCAAAACAAACAAGAATTTTAAACTACTACCAAGAAATATTGCGACTAATGCTAATATAAGGATGAAGTAATGTTTTATGGAATGGCCTAACAAAAACATTGTTTTGCAATGAAATTGTCCAATCTCTAGCAAACGTTTCTCGTTTGATCAGGACTTCATGATACTACGAGATCATTTTGTTGCCAAGTAATACGAGGGAAAGGAACAACCCTGGATGCTGTTTCGAAATAAGTATGTGCTAATTAATGCAAGACTCTCGGAGAAGATTGCATCAGAGGCATTTTTTCCAAAAATATTTTACTTTACCTTGTTAGTAACATTTCTTTGCAAAGGAAATAAGCTCTCGGGGGGCTTTTTATGTATGGAGCATTTCGGGGTTGTGCCATTTTAAGGATGCCCTTTGCAAGGCAACTACAGATTTAGCATGCTTTTTCAGATTTGCCGAATTTTGGTATGAAATTCTTCAGCTTCCCTAAACACATAGGCATGATGCCTTTTAAAGGCATATACGGATTTATGGGTATGCATTTTCAGATTCCCCCATATTCATGGGTATGCCTTTTCCACAGCTGTCCCTGATTTATGGGTATTCAAATGGCACAACCCCGTATTATCTGTATCAAAGATGTCTTCCCAAGAATAGGCTGCAGGCGTAGAACCGAAATTAGCTCGTTCAGCCGTATCCTAGCAAGTTCTTGCTAGTTGATTAACAGTTTAGACTCGTCTTATAACATAGTAATTATAATGGTGAACAGTCTGTTCCTGGCAACTGTATGAAATAGTGTATATTTACTGGAAATTGAGTCATTTTTTCGTTTTCTGTCTTCAAGATCCCACCTTATACTTCATTTTTTCTGTCGCAGAAATTGGTTGAATTGCTTGTTATTTTTAGCAAACCAAAGATTCAAATCAAAGATGACTTGATAATGGGTTTATGCCCGAAACGTCGTACAAAATTAAACTCTGTTCAAAGTACAATTATTTATACTATATTTGTTTTGTTTCAATGAAATATTGTGCAACACGCATACAAGAACATTGTTTGTGCAAAGATTCAAATGTCGTTCTATAGCTGGTCATATCTGGCGATAAATCCGATAACAGTAATGATGAAGAGCGATGATTCGCAACGTTGGACTTCCAGCGACAGATAAACGAATAAACCAGCTTTTGTTGTTCAGAATTACCGAATAAGAGGCGAGAAGGGCGAGAATAGCTATCGCTCATTGCTCATATACAAAGAAATTTTGATATTAGCGATAAGATGCCATATCACCCATCGCTCAATATCATGCCTGATGGGAACCAGGCTCAAGAAACCCATTGCTAACGCGTAATCATCTTTATCGCCCTTTGTTTATCTATTTTTTCGATTCCTTTTCTCTCCTTGAAATTTAGAACTGCGAAGGAGCAAATGACCACGCATGTCAAACAATCGGATCTCTCTTCAGGCTGAATGAATGTGGTCCACAAGAACAGCATGCTGACATAGCCAAGTTAAAACGATTTTTTCCAATTACATGTACATATTACTAGGTTAAAACAGTCGTGCTGGCTTTCTGTGGATGTAACTGAATCTTCTGGTACAGCGTTTCAGTGGCATTGGTGGACGAAAACAGTTTTATCCGCTTTCCAGTCTTGCAGACAAGAAGGGCCTAAAATTCACAGCTGCTTCCAGACAACAGCATGGTCGAATCATTGAGGGAAAGGGAGGTGTTGTACAAACTCATCATAAGGTATTACGTCTTCTGGTTGCACTGAATTAGATTATCTTTTTAGATGGTCGGTCGGTTCTAGCAGAAGTGAGAGGTTGCATCAAACTTTATTTACGCTCTTGTTGATGTTGATGATTGATGATGATGCTGTGATGGATAAAAAACAGATGAAAAACTTGCTGGATGTGGGAGACAATGGGGTTTTCCAGTTGGTTGCCCAATTCAAGAGGCTCACCCAGGGGGTAATCAGTAAATTTTGGAGAGGGATGCTTGTTTGAGCATATTCTACCTCATCCTAAAATAATAATATTTCGCCTTGAATTTCAAACCCCAAAAAGTAGCAGGAGGAGAAGTTTCCCCCAGACTCCAAAAATAACAAATCAATTTTCTGCACAGTGAATGGGTTTTCCAGTTGGTTCACCAATCCAATTCACCCAGGATCCCAGGGGGTAATTAATAAATTTTGGAAATGTGTGCTCATTTGAGCATATTTTACCTCTTCCCAAAAATAATGATATTATGCCTTGAATGTCAAACTCCAAAAAGTAACAAGAAGTTCCCCTGGCTCAAAAGTACTAATTTAATTTTCTTGACCCCAAAATAAAATATAGCAATCAGTTTTTTAACCCCCACCCCCAAAAAAGCAAATTTGTCATTCTAAACATAATATATAAGACAAATCTTTATTACCTACAGTATATGTATAACTAAAAAATTGCAGGTGGCTGAATTTCAAACTCAAACAATAAAAAAGCATCCCTGTCTAAAATTTGATGAGTTTGCGTAGTTGACTAAAAGCAGGGGTGCGCCAGGAATCTTCCGACGGAGGGGCTGGAACTTCCGACAGGGGGGCTAAAATGGCAAAAAAATGCATGTTTTCATACATCATTTTGCCAAATTTCCTCCGACAATAACCCAAAATTTCCTCCGATGGGGGGCTAGATGCTTCTGATGGGGGCTGTAGCCCCCTACCCCTCCCCTGGTGCCACCCCTGGCTAAAAGGGCCCACCACCAGGGCCCATGATCAGGTTTTTCCCAATCCTGTGGTCCAGCATACCAGGTGACCCAACAAATAGTGAATTGAAAAATTGCTAAAAGTTCATTTATGTTACTGATCTTAAAATTTTCTTTTTAGTTTTTGTGTATTTGTATCAAGGACCAAATAAATTTAATGGATGGTTTTTATTCTATTTTGTCGGTAGATAAACAACAAAATTTAGCAAGGGACACAACACCAAATGGGTGTAAACCAAATGTGGGTTGCGTTATAATCACCTTGTTTGAGGAGAATTTTGACAGTCAGTCAGTTATTTGTTTTTAAGTGGGCTGTCAGGATTTTCTAGCTACTTAAAGCTAATTTAGGCCCACTATGCATGCCGCATCCAGGCATGGGACCCCTAGTTTAACGTCCCTTCCGAAGGACGGCGAAGTGAGTTGCAAGGTCAGTCCCCCGGGTCAGGCCTCCGAGGTCACCCATCCGGAGTTTGACCTCACTCGACCAAGCTTAACTTCAGTCACCTGATGAAAACTGTATAAGCCGCTCGGCCACTCACCCCACGAAGAAAGTACTGGTTGACCTGACAAATTGCAGTATTTTCTATATGCTTATTTGAAACCCTGAAAATTGTTAACTCCCAAGTTTTAACTTAATGGATCCCTCTGGAAAGATTTCCCCAAAGCAGATTTCAGCACATTTTCGATATGGTGAGAAGGAAAAGAATTCCGCAACATCAAACTTTAGAATCTACATGAGAAATTGACCTGAAAAACTCCAAGATGCCAGTATAAGAGCAGTCGCATGGGATTTTGTTATGCCAACAAATTTTACTGACTAAGGGGTAGTCTTAAACTTTTGCAAATGAATGTGCATATTACTTATGATAAATATCTTTAGCCAAGTATTATGGTGGTAACGTTTTGCCTTTTGTTGCTATAGCCAACTTCGCTATGATGGATTGGATATGGTTGCTGCAAATCTGGCAAAGTGTGTTGGATTAGAAACCACACCTCTGTCACCATCCTCCAGGCTGCTTGGAGTGGTGAAACTTGGTTTACAAGAGGAGAAAAATGGTAGGGCTTCTGCTTGTTCTTAATATTCTTCGCCATTTCAAAAGTTTTCAAAACTGTCTGTCATTAGATAAGAGCTACTTCAAAGAAGAGTTCCAATACAAAATGAGTCATACAGTATGCAATATTAGAAAATGTGCAGTAGCACTGGAAATGTTACTGCTAGAAAATTTTGTTGTTGAAAATTATATATATAAATGATATCTAAAGTATATATACATATTTATATATATATATATATATACTGTAAGAGTTCTGTGTACTTAAAAGGAATACAAGCATATAAAAGTAGCTGCGATCAAATTCTAGCCTATCAGGTATCAGTATTTCCTGTTGCAGTAGATCAGTTACCCAAATATGGTACGGCACGTGTTATATATATCATGAGTTCTAGGACACAATTATAGTAGATTACAGTAAATTGTATCAAAATAGTTTCTTTGCGCACCTCCCTTCCTTTGCATCAACAGCCTTTTTGAGCCATATTTGTTTGTTATGACATGAGCCTTCCTCAGTGCAAGCGTGTGGGCCTAAAGTTCGATTCAGAGGACCTTGCGTAGGACAAAGTGCGCATGAGGGCTACGTTGTTGTTGTTGTTTAAACGAAACTTTAGGCCCACACGCTTGCACTGAGGAAGGCTCATGTCATAACAAACAAATATGGCTCAAAAAGGCTGTCAATGCAAAGGAAGGGAGAGGTACGCAAAGAAGCTATTTTGATACAATTTACTGTAATCTACTATAATTGTGTCCTAGAACTCATGTATATATATGCTTAGATTCCCTTTAAGTGTTTCATACTTCTTAAAAATTCTTGTCAAGATTTGAATAAAGTATTCGTCATTTGATGCTTGCAATTATAAATGTAAACATTGGCACACACACACAAATGTACCCTATGTACTGAGAATTGACCCTGTGCATGTGATTTTACAACACAACAGCATTTCCTTATGGTGAAAAACTGTGAATTATTCTTAAGAACACTTGAGAGTCCTTGCAATTTACAGGGATGTCAGTTGCATCAATCAGAAATTAAAAATAAGTAAACATTTGTGCTTGTTGGTTAATCTGCCATTTATCATGGATTTTTGATCAGACAATTTGTTTGTATCACTTCAATTTTTTTTTCAAGGAATTGTTCCCAATATGGATACTGTACCAGGCCTTGCCCCACCAGTGCCCCCAGCAAGGGGACTAGATTTGGAATATGAAACAGAAGGTATGTCATTACTAATTTTTTTATTTTTGTTTTCTATTCTCTATGGTATATATATATATATATAATACTGAAACACCATTTCAAGAAATCTTATCAAAAAATTTAATTTTGTTAAACTTGATTTTTTGTAGTTTATTTGTTGTAAATACTGTACAACGGCCAGTTATATGAATATCCGCATATCAATAATTGGTGTTTCTATGGGCCTAAAATAAATTTTTTAGCTTCAATATGGAAATTTTTGTCAAATTCCAAAACCATTGGGAATCCAACAGACCTTTATCAATTCCACAAAAAAGTCTGCATCAGGCGTTGTTCTTTTTCATTTTGTAGAAAATCTGTTGAACTTTCAAATGTCCAGAACAGAACTGTGATAGAAGCTCTAACGCCACTCAGTCAAACCTTTCAAACATGAATGTATGAAACTATCACAATTAAATGTTACCTGACATCTAATGTGAGACAGACTTTATTTTGTTGTTGATTGATCATAAGAATGATGTATTTTGTTTGGAAGGGAGGCCTAAGTCCTTGATTTTACGACGTAAAAAGTCCTTTTCTTGCCTCTGAGCCATAATCAGGCCTCATTAAAAATATTCTGTACCTGCGAGCAAATAGTTGGGGAAATTAAGCCTGCAATCACAACATTCAGATTACAATAAAAGTGCCAGCAAATAATGTGTAGTGACATTTTGTGCCTGCAAGCAGCGCAAGTGCGCTCGCGCACATTAATGAGCCCTGGCCATAATATTTGGAAATTCTTAGGATTTGTTCTATGAAACTTTTTGTGACAACAGGTTTTGTCAAGGATTGTAGGTTTTTGAAGTATATATGATAAAGTATGATTGAGATGGATGTGAGTTTTCTGAGACTGGCGTTCTCTGCTTTTGGGTCCACTACATTGGTTTTCTGAATTAATTTTAGTTTCAGTAGGTTATACTTCAAATTGCTTTGTGATGCTTTTTGTCTTGCTTGTGTTGCCATGCATGCATGCTATTTTATCATCAGTCAACTGAAAATATTTTGATGTTGAATAGAATAAATAATAATTCTACTATTCAATGAATTTGATTATTTGCACTATCAACAGTTTTACTTAAATTTCAATACTTACATTTTGCTGCACGTTTTTCCTCGCAACTCAAAATTTATGAATATTTCTTCTACGAGGAAAGTCGTTCGCCTCATTTTGCCAGTTCTACAGTTTTGTAAGTCTAATCTAATCTGCATATCTAGTACAGACCCCTTTACGGGTATTGCGTACTAGCAATAAGATAAGTCATTGCATAAGACAAGGAAAAGGAAGGAAATTAACACTAAGAATGACAGTATTGCTGTTCAAGGAGGTCACTGCTTTTTCCCTTGGAAGCAACATTTTACTCTAAGCATCAATGAAAAATGCATATCCTTACTTCTGATGTATTTTCAGAGGCATGCCTGGCCACACTTAGTTTGCCTCAGCGTTCAAACATTTGCTAGTTAAACTTACTCACATCCATCTCAATCTTGCTTTGTAGAATCAACAATTGCCGAAAAGCACAATGTTGATTCAACAAGTGGAGATCCAGTAGTCACTGAAGATAACACGGAAGTAGAAAAGCCGGAAGTTGCTGCAAACCTTCCGAGAAATGACGATTTTCTGAGAAACGCCGTTGCCAGTAATGACCAGGGAGAACCATCCGTGAAGGTTTTGGCAGTTAATGGAGACTGCGAGGAAGAAGTTGATCTGAATGCACAGCCAACAATGATCGCCTGCAAAGGTGAGGTTGCCACTGAGCTGGAAGTGCAGAACAGCGAAAACCAGGAGGGACAGGAGATCCAAGAGAGCGCCAATGCAACTGGAGATATGGCTAACGAGCAGGCGATGGCTAGTGACTTAACCCCCGTTCTTGGACAAGAAACCGTCGTTGTCATGAATGCAGATGAAGGGATGGACACTAAAGACGAAAATATTGGAACAAATTCCGAGGAAGTTGAGCCAACGCTGGCAAGAATTGTTGATTTCGATCCACGAAATAAAGGGAAATTGACAAATCTCTCAGTGAGATATTCTGTGGAGTACGTTGCGGAGGCATTTAAACCATATAAGGAGCAGCTACGATTTGTGAACTTTAGAGATTTGGTTTCGGCAGAAGTCGTCAAATTCGGTATCAATCAATGCATATTTTCAAAAGCTGTATTACAGAGATCTCAAGGTTATCTGTCTGATCTTCTAAATCATCAATCAGCGATTATGAGTATGGAATATCCTAGCAGAATGTTTATGAATTTTCTGAAAATAAAACATTTCCTTGAACTCAGTGAGGAAGAACGGAGATGCCAGTACATGGAGAGTTTCAAAGAATGGCAAGAGGAAAACCAAGAAGTCGAGAAGGCTAGTACGCCAAAAATTACCCGAAGGAAAAAGAGAACATCGTTGTCAAAAGACATAAAAGAGAATTTGATGTTGTTTTTTAAAGATAAAGCCACCATGCCTGAGAATGAGGAACTTATGCAAATTTCAGCGAAAATTGGGTTAGAAATTTCAACGATTAAAAACTTCTTCAGAAACTACAAAGCAAGATCGAGAGT
Organism: Aurelia aurita; assembly: GCA_004194415.1. Taxonomy (NCBI): domain Eukaryota; kingdom Metazoa; phylum Cnidaria; class Scyphozoa; order Semaeostomeae; family Ulmaridae; genus Aurelia; species Aurelia aurita. The sequence goes on from REGM01000122.1 coordinate 729,183, forward strand.
GATCAAATCGTATGACACTCAGTAAATACGTTTTTTGGAGGGACATTAAATGATTTCAAAACAATACGAGGTTATGTACAGTGTTTTCTTCTTCGCCTCCTCTCCGCATCGAGGCTCTCTGTGCTTGCACAATTTATTACTTTCTGATAGGAGATTGCTTCCGATCGCATGATCCAACCCGCTATTTAAAGAAGCAAATAACAATGGTCTTCCTGCGGTATATAAGCGCCGAGGCCCGTAGTCCACCTCAGTATTTCTGAGCGCATTTTTCCACCCGCATTAAAACCGTCCTACATGATGAATGCCGACGAAGAATGACGCCTTTTGGCTCCAGTTGCTGAAGATGAGGAAGACGACGACTCCACAACGCCAAAACCCGACAACGCGCTGGAGCCGAGTTTAAGGAAATGAAAGGAGGTAATTCGCGGCGAATTTGACAGCCTTCCAGTCCAGTTGAGCTCGGTCACAGCAGCCATAAACAATTTTGGTGATATTTTGAAATCTTTCGTTGGTAGCGAGACGAAAACCAAGCTACGATGATGACCTCTTGGCAGCTCAGTCTGCGTCTTATTCAGCTCAAGCTGTTTCTTTAGCGACTCACGCTGCTTTGGAGACCAACCGAGTTTTGCTGCCGCTCAGTCTCGCTCTGGTATCAATAACTGTGGGCCTTCCTTTGCGCTTCAGTCACAACCAAATGAAGAGGCTTCAAATTGTGTGTCTTTTGTCTCTCCTGGCCACGAAAGTCTTTTGTCGGCAGATGCCATGGACATTGTTTCAACCCAGTTTACTCCGACTCAGATTTTTCCGCCGTTAATGTGGCGCTTCAGTCGCCACGGATGCAATCTCCTATCAGAAAGTAATAAACTGTTTCAAGCACAGTGATGTCGATGCTACGAGGAGGCTCGAAGAACTTTAATCGGAGTTCGCCGAGGCTCCTCCAATTTTCATATCCCAAGGATAGATTCCCCGTTCCGCCATATCCTCTGTTTTTCAAAAATAGCAGTATTTTGCAAAAAACTAAGCAATCAGTTTTCTAAACTTCAAAACATTGGTTCACTTAGGTTCCGGCAGAATTTGCGAGCTTTTGCTCTTAATCTTGGATGCATTATTTCTCGCTGAAATAAGTTATCAGTCGAAATATGCTTTCCACAATTTTTCAGAAACTTTTCAGAAATGCAATTTGATTTTATACAGATTTTAATGGGAATCGTTATTTCTAGAGCTTATGCTTAGCATTGATTGGAAAATATATTTACACTGAGCACAACCACGAGCCTAAGGGCCTGTTCATATGGAGGCGAGCCAGCCCGCCTACCGGGCTGGCTCGGTAGGCGAGACGCTTTTCACCTTCTGTTCATATGGAGAAATTCCAGCCCGCTTGCCGAGACAGAAATTCGACACGTGTCAAAATTGGACACGTGCCCATTGTCTACCCATTGTCTAAAATAGGAGCGCATGAGCAGTAAAGACCTTTTCGTCTCGGTAGGCGGGCTGGCTCGCCTCCGTGTGTTCATATGGGAAAATTTCCATCTCGCTAGGCGGGATCCCGGCAGTACTCTAGTGAGATCTCGCCTAGCGGGCCAGCCCGCCTGCTCATATGAACAGAAGACAAACTTTTAGTGGGAAATAGGGATAAGGTGAGATCTCGGCAAAAAGCTCCAGCCCGGTAAGCGGGCTGGCTCGCCTCCATATGAACAGGCCCTAAAGCATAGTCTTCTTCATCCGATACGGGAAAAACAAATTTTAGCCACTCATGTTCTATTTTCGGCAAACCTAACAAATTTCGAAAAAAGGTTTCCGAAATTAATGTATCAACTTTTTTAAAAACCTCGAAAAACCCGTTTTGTACAATTGAAGCGTTTGTATGAAACTGTTTTCTCGTTTGTCCTGTTTTTGCTCAAAGCTATCCACGGTTTTCTTTTACATATTGTGAAGTTTTCATGGTTTTCAAATNGCCCGCCGGCTCATATGAACAGAAGACAAACTTTTAGGGGGAAATAGGGATAAGGTGAGATCTCGGCAAAAAGCTCCAGCCCGGTAAGCGGGCTGGCTCGCCTCCATATGAACAGGCCCTAAAGCATAGTCTTCTTCATCCGATACGGGAAAAACAAATTTTAGCCACTCATGTTCTATTTTCGGCAAACCTAACAAATTTCGAAAAAAGGTTTCCGAAATTAATGTATCAACTTTTTTAAAAACCTCGAAAAACCCGTTTTGTACAATTGAAGCGTTTGTATGAAACTGTTTTCTCGTTTGTCCTGTTTTTGCTCAAAGCTATCCACGGTTTTCTTTTACATATTGTGAAGTTTTCATGGTTTTCAAATCTTCCTCTATAATAAGGTCAGGGCTAAATAAAATGTAAGTTTGTCCATATTTGGTTCCAGCAAGGGCAGTATGAAGATACTAAAAAGCCGATTAAGCAACAAACCTTCAGTTAATTGTTGGCTTTAAAGTATTTTTTATATCAATCTAATGTTAAAACCATGGTTGTCATTCTTTTGCGTTGACCTGCTCTCGAATCCTAATCGAAATTGCCAGCTTCGCTGCAAAACCAACGCTGACCACGCCATTTCTTGTTAGGCCAAAATAGAAAATGCGCCCCTAACAAGAAATGGCGTGTCAGAGTTGGTTTTGCAGCGAAGCTGGCAATTTCGATTAGGATTCGAGAGCAGGTCAACGCAAAAGAATGACAACCATGGTTTTAACACCAGATTGATATAAAGAATACTTTAAAGCCAACAATTAACTGAAGGTATGTTGCTTAATCGGCTTTTTAGTATCTTCATACTTCCCTTGGTTCCAGTAGTAACAGTGTGTTTTGAATTATATAGTTGACAACTTGTTTTCATTTCTGATTCTCCAAACAACGAAGTATTTCTGGAAATTTTGTAGTATTTCGCGTTTTAGCAATTTAATGTATTTGTCGTGTTATTTCGTTAGCGAACAGCTCCTTTCCCAAGGAAGGTTCGATTATTATGTTTGCGAAGTTATCGTATCAGAATGTTTATATTTCAGCTGGTAGCGTGAGTAGTTTTAGGGCGTATTTAGGAATTTGAAATTGATTAAAAAATCGTTAGGCATAAGAAAATACGAAAGGTTGAGCTGACTAGTGTTGCTTTGAATAGACAAAAACGCTAAAGATGGCGGCTCCAAAGACTCTGTTGTGTTTTGCTGCAAAGCATGCTGGCAAGAAGCTCCTTGACGACCACCTAACGACATAAAAATTTCGATTTGTCGTTTCGATTTGCTATCTTGAATTTGAATCGATCTTGAGTTCGAATGCAACATGTTCGAAGGGAAACCTTTTCAAAGCAGGAAAGTTAAAATTTTGATTCGAATTGCAGTTTTAATAAAAGATTCGCGTTCGAATTACAAAATTTTCCTATTTGTTTACATTGATTTTTTGTTCCAAACGTTACCACAGCTAGCTAGTCGAAACAGCAGACCAAATTTTTTATGTCGTTAGGTGGTCGTCAGGGAGATTTTTACCAGCATGCTTTGCGCGGCCGCCATCTTTAGCGTTATCGTCTATTCGCCTAACACATCAGCTCAAGAAAAATATGTTAAGCCCGTTTTTGCACTAGGCGAGTTAATTCGCGCAAAGTGATTTTTTCGCGGCGAAAAAGTTGAATCCATTCAAACTCACTTTTTCGCTACTGCGAACAGCCACCGCGAATGAGCTCATGCGAGAAGGACGCATGCGTATGCTCGAAAAAATTCGCTTCGCGCGAATAAATTCGCCTAGTAGAAAAAGGCTTAGTGGTGTTATTATTATTAAATGCCATAATACACTACTTTTATGTTGGTGGAAACATAAGTCTTCCCTTATTGATTTAGGAGGATATGATTGATTCCTTTGTATAAAAGTTATGATTTGAATTTGTTTAAAGATTCGATATTTAGATTTTTTAATCGTCTGTTTTGAAATAGATTAACTTTGTTTGTCGTTGAATTATTCGTTCATTCTTGAAAATTTGCTCATATGTTGCAAATGAAATCATACTTATTTTAGCTACCTAAATCGGACTCGGCTTTTCCTTTCTGTGTTGTTCTTCCACGGGAATCCATAATAATGATAGATAATAACACACGATAAAGGGGCACGAAAGAATGGAATTGGCACTGGGTATACCAACAGTAAGAATTGAATTGTAATGGGATTTTACTCTTTTACTGTACGTCTACTCAAGGTGGGGAATTACCGTAAAATCTAACTTACAAATTATATGGATAACCCGCTTGATGATCCTCTTAAAGATATAGGGAAACTTTTTTACCAAGTCAACATCTTTAAAAAAGAACCACATTGGTGCAGATCACAGACATTGTTTTTAGTTTTCTTAAGATGGATTCACACTTTTTTTGCTGCCGTAGTACTTGTCTGCACAAATACGATTCATGTATAGAAAAACACGAGCCTGAGCTGGGCGGCGTCAAGGAAAATGCTGCAAGTGCAAATAAAGGTTCAGCTTCAGGCCTTTCCTGCCAGGTCAACGAGAAAATGAAGCTCTTTGCCAGTTGATGTGTGCCAAAGAAGCTTATCAAATTCAATATTTCGGCTCTTAAAGCTTGGAACGATATTCCCATCGATATCAGAGAGCTCCCTACAATTAATGTATTCAAAAAGCAACGAAAGGTTCTTTTAAGAGCTGAAATCAACTCCAAACACGACTCCCTGGAAGAGCAGCTGCCATATAGATAGATTACTGTACATGATTTTTAACTTTAACTGTATGTACAATATTTAATGTAACTATAATTGTTTAATTTTTTACTTTATTGAGTTTATTTAGCTGAAGAGATTTTTGTGTATCAAGAATTTAAAATGAAAATTAATGGTTGAAGATTCTAAAACGAAGACTATTTCGTATACAATCTTCATTAGGTCTTTGGAAGATCTTCATAGGAAATTTTGTTTGTTTGGTATCGATACATTGCTGTGCAGTCAAATTTGCTGAAAAAGTTATATTGCATTAAACGCAAAAATGTTGGACAAAATATTTTACAACAAAACTATAAAGGAAGTTTTGTCACAGAATTTTGGACAGTTTTAGAAGAATTTTGACGAATATGAAGAACAAACGATATAATTGCAGTTTTTGCGTTGCTTGTTTTATGATAAAATTTTATTTGTCTTTCCATAGATTTTGGAACAAGCCCACCTATGAGCCAATATGAAACTCATTACGTCACTGCTCACAAGGGACCTTGCACTGCTGCTGCTTTCTCATACGATGGTAAGCAAGTTTAATTAGACTTACTACGAGACCCCTTTGTTTTGCTACATAACCACCCACCACTGCTCAACAAGGACTCATACAAGAACTGTTCGAATACAGGGACAGCGCTTTTTCTTCTCAAGAAAGAATTGCTAAAAAACGAAGCAGATTGTCTTCCCATTTCAAGAACTTGAGATAAACAACTCTCAGAAATTGATTTATCTTCGATAGAATTTACGTTGCATCGTTCCTCTACTGTGTGAACATCAAGAGAATATGCGAGAACGTGAAACATATTTCATCAACGCGGGCTCCGGAAAATACCCAGAGAATAACCTCGAGTTAGTTTACCGCTTTTTCCAAACATGCCTTCGAGAATCAACGTTGGCCCAAAAAGTTGGGACCGTTTGTGCAGGTTCTGAACAGTAATGTTTTAAGTCGTAGTTTGAGCGAACAGATCAATCAGTTCTATAAAGTTAAAGGTGCGCAACAAAAGTGGCGATGGGCGGGATGGAATGAGAACAACAAATCATGTCACAAATCTAAAGTGTAACGCCGACCATCAAGCTAATATTAAGCTTTAGCACTTGTCTTGCTTCTTTCTCTAGCAAATATTTCTTCTTTGATATTTCAATCTCACTGTCAGTAGTATATTGTTGAGTTCAAGAGCGGTCGAGATCTTTGACTGTCATCAAATTCAGTTTTGTTTGAGTTGTATGCAGAAGCAATTCTTCATGACAACAATTTGTTCTTCGCATTAATTTCCTTTAATATAGTGTCTCCCTTGCCTCTATTTATCCTCTCATTGGCGTTAATTTAAAGGGTCTGTTTCAACCAGCATGCCTTGCACGTGCCATCTCTTGGCTGGCCTTTGTTGTCGCCATTTTCATGGCCCATGAAAATGGCGACAACAAAGACAAACCAAGAGCTGGCACGTGCAAGGCATGCTGGTTGAAACAGGCCCTTTAAGTCGGGTACATTTTACATGCATTAATTTCTAGCAGCTTTAATTTCCCTTGATAATTTATTCATAGTAGAATGAATTTTTTACTAAGTATGCTACTATAAAGTTATATGTGAAAACTAAAAGAATCCCATTTTGTTATCATTCTCATTTGGTGTTGTTCAAGATATATATATATATTTGCTTTTCGTTATATGTAAAATTAAACAGGAGCACAGGACTGAAAAATCCAAGCATTCGAACTCACCCTGTAGATATCTTTTGTTTCTGTCAAAGGACGACTTATTACAACTGGTTCGAACGATGCATCTATCAAGGTATGTACTTTCGTTTATGAAGTCATTAATTCCTTGGTGGGACACTTGATCCTAATATATATTAGGGTCTTCCTCTTGGGTACAGAGATTCTTACCCTGCCTGGGAGTTGCCAAATTGATTTCCCTGTATAGGAGCAAGCTGGCATAAACAACAAAGCAAAATTGAAAATTCTCTTTTGTAACGGGGGAACTTACTTAGAAAAATAATACTCCACTTGGATGATTTTTATTATAGATAATTTTGGCTGGTTTGGGATAAAATCTGCTAAAATGATACCCTAATCAGTGGCATATGCCCACTGCAAAAATTGCTGAAGTGCACCCTCCTGAGATTAATTCATTATCATTCATTCATTAGTTCATTCTTCCATTCATTTTCCCTTTTTTTACCTCATTAAAGGGAATTTAGAATTTAAGCATATATAAGCCTTGGATAAGAACTGCCCACGTGCCGTACCATATTTGGGTAAATGATCTACGTCAACAGGAAATACTGATATCTGATAGGCTAGAATTTGACTGCAACTGGCTTGAGCCACTTTTCTATGCTTGCATTCCCTTTAAAGATTATAGACGTTGATCGAATGTTAGCAAAGGCAGCTCAAAGCCAATCAGAGAGACAAGCAGAGAAAGACAGCGACGAAGGAGCAGGAATGAAGAACCATCCTGTTATCAGAACTATGTATGACCACGATTCGGTAAGTAAAATGTTTTCCATGTCATCATGTTGTGTTTTTTTTAATTTTCATCATATCTAGATTTTCAAAATTGCTTATAGCTCCAGACGAAACTTCGCGAAAAGAATAAAGATATTTTCAAAGTCAAAATCAATATCTCAACCCCGATCTCAACTACGACGGTGTAATAAAAAAGGTATCACTGTTTCCTCGCGTTTGCTGACGGGAGAGCGCGGGAGAGGTCATTATATTATGCACCAATTTCATTATCATTAAATACTTCATAGTGGAAATGCTAATCATGGGTAGCTAGAAACCGCAGGCGTGCTTCTATGGAGGAGCGCCGCAGCTTTTATGCTTCTGCGGAGGAACAATATATGTAGTTCTGCGGAGAAGGTAGCGACGCACAAGAATAAAAATTTTTGCTTCGGCGCTCCTCCATAGAAGCACACCTGCGGTGTCTAACTACCCATGCTTAGATGTGAAAATTTAATAACTGCTCTAGAGTTCTAAGCAATTTTGCTTGGAAGCTGTTTTTGAAAATCCTTTGGGCAGCAAAACTTTTGTGATAAATGTCTGGACAACACGGTGACCAACTAGACTGCATTTGAGGAAAGTTAATAAAATTTGAAATGTTAGCCAACGATATTTCCTAGTTTGCCAAGCCTTGAATCTCGGAGGTAAATTCAGTTTTTATTTAACTCTTCTTCTCATCTTCTTCTGCAGACAATAACTTATTTAGAATTCCACCCAACTATCCCTATTCTGGCATCTGGCAGTGAAGACCGAACTGTGAAATTGTTTGACTTTTCAAAATCATCAGTTAAAAAGGCATACAAAACTATCGAGGTAAGGCATGATGCATTTTGTCAGACAAAGCCTTTCTGTTTAAAAATAATGATTTCATTGTCGAAAACAATTGTTTTGTCCCTGGAGATAGTCTTTATTGCAACAGTTTCTGTTTGGAAGTAGTAATCTTGTTCATAAGCAGAAGGTCAATTTTTAAAGAAACTTTTCATCTTTTTGGGCACACTGTTTAGGAGTTTAGCATTCGATTTAAATTATTTGATTTTTGTGAGAAACTTGTTTATAACAAAGCAAGCTCTGAGATTTGCGAAAATTTAAGAACGCCATTTAAACTCTTGATAATCACTAAGAAACTTTAAAGGGAATCTAAGCGTATGCAAAGCCTTGATAAAAATAGCCATGCAAAGACAACAGGCTTTAACAGGCATCGAATCATATTTGGGTAACTGATCTATATAAACAGGAAATACAGATATCTGATTGGCTAGAATTTGACCGCAAGTGGCTTGAGCCACTTTTATATGCATAGATTCCCTTTAAGGTGAACTTCAAACACCACCATGAAGTAACTGTCCATGAACATCCTTGTTGGGTAATAATTCTTAAAATAAAATATTTCCAGGATGACAGAGCCCTTTGCTTACCAAACCTTGTTTGTATACTTTTGTATGCAATAGCTAAAAATCAAGTCAATGAATAGATTGTAGTACTAAACGAGCAAATTTTAAGTCATTCTGTCACTGGACGGCACAAGACAAAGCATACATACAATAATAGAAAAAACAACCTTGTATTAAAATATTTCTTTTGTTGTTGTTGTTCTTAAAAGAACAGATTTATAATAACATTTTTCTGTTTGTTTATGCGAGCTCACATAACAAACCAAGTCATGTTATGATAGATCTATTTTTTAAGCACAACAAAGTATGCCTAGTACTGAATCGACAAATTCAAAATTTTCAAATTAATTATTTTTTTCTTTCTAGGAAGCTGAAACCATTCGTGGCATCTCATTCCACCCAGCAGGAGATTATATCTTACTAGCAACAGACAGCCCTACAGGTCTAGTCTCATTCTTAATACCGGGTGTCCCAAAAAAAGTACTCCTGTTTGAAAAATCATCAAAATTTGATTACATGGCCGATCTTCAAATTTCTTTTTTTGGCAAGTAGATCAAAGACCAAATTATTTTTCCCCAGTATAGCTAATCTTGTAACCGGTTTTGAGATTAGCAAGTTCAGCCCTTTTTAGGGCTGCCTGATTTTGAAGCATACTGCAAAAAGCATTGATGATTACCAGATCAATTTCTTTTTGTATATTAAGCTTCTTATTTGGCCATAAATGAAAGAAAGAAACGTACACTATTATTGGAGACTTGGAAGATAATGAAAAATTGCGAAATTTTGGCTCTTCTGCAAGATTTACTATGTTGCTTAAAAAGTATAGCTCAAAATAAGGTTTTTCAACATGCAATTATTTACCCTTCAAGCTTTGAAAACAAAGATTTTATCATCTTTAAATATAATTGGATCATTGACAATAGAGATCAAAAAGAAAATTTTATGTCATGTTTGATAATCGAGTTTTGGTGATTTTTCAAACGGGAGTACTTTTTTGGGACACCCTGTAGTTTTTTTTTAAGTTATAGACCTAATTATAAAGTCATTCTCCAATGTTTAACTTGATCATTGGTAGCCTTTGAACAACGTCAACGAAAATCGAGAAGTATTGTGAAAAGGATTTCTGCCTATTTCAAACTGTGAATGCTCCTTTCTCCGTTATAACCTCAGTTTCAGTCAGAGCCGGGCACTCTAGGTGACTTGTTTTTTTAGCTTCTAAAAAAGGCACAGTGTTCTTGGTTGTAAACTTGCAGCTTTTTCACTTGATAATTATTCACAATAGATAACAATCCATTAATTTGTCAATGCCCCATTTTGCCCCCTCTATACCCTACATACTTCGGCACAAATGAAAAGACAACAAAAAGTGTTCTGGGCTCTCTGCAACTTAGATGACAATAGTTCTGTTCATCTTTAAATTGAATGGAGGTATTAGTTTGAAGGTTGTTTCTCTCCATAGTTCGCCTCTATGATATGAAGACGTTCCAATGCTACGTTTCCAACAATCCCAGAGATCAACATTCGGGACCACTTACTTGTGTAAGTATGTAGGCACAAAACTATATGGGCTCTTTTTTGCTTTAAAATGTGAGCTTTTTTTAATTGTGCTTTTGAGGCTGTTTGCTCAGAGGTCTGGTTGATCACAGGTCTGTCCGACATGGCTTGATTTCTTAACTTATAGGGTAACAGTCAAGTCCCATACATATTACAAATAGCCGAAAAGCCGGTGAGACCGAGCTGCCCTACAAGAAAAACTACCCAGTTGATATCTTGGCCTTAGTTAACAGAAACAATTCCGTGTCGGATGGACAAATGCTCAACCATTTCGCAAACAGCCCGCCCCTCTTCTAAGATTTCTGTAATTTTTGCAATGAATTTTGAATTTGTTGCAAGGCCTCCATTTTTGGTAAAGATGTTTGTGGGATGTAAGACATATGTTAAATTTTCCAAGATAAACATAAACTAAGCCTATAGACTAGCGTACTAAAGGTTCACTCTTTTTTCAGAACAAACTCTATGTTTTGGTGCGGGATTTTTTTTTATTCGTTTGTTGTTTTTGAGAACAAAAATTGTTTTACAGGTTCTGGAGAGATATTAACACAATGTGATTGGTATGGCAAAGACTTCTCTCACGCTCAAAACATAAATTTTTCATTAATGTGCTTTCATAAAGTTAAGGCAAAAGAGCGGTGTTAGAACATTGATTACATTTATTCCTGAATGCTTCTCACGCCTAGCACTAGTAGTGCTTTTAAAGTTTTTTCCATTGTAGGACCATTTTTTTATGTTTTATTATTGAAAATCTATTTATTTCCAGGTGAAATATGCTCCTGGTGCACACCTATTTGCCACAAGTAGCAAAGATGGCTCGTTCAAAGTAGGTTTTATCCTGAAATCGCTCTTTCAAGTAATTGTTCCTTTTCATGGAGAAAGGTCTCTTGTGCTGTATGTTTTGCAATGGTTGTGCACTGATCTTTAGATCCGAGTTTCCTGTCGTTTTCAATGGAACATTTTGGTCATTAGAAACAGAAAAACACCCATGCTACGTCTATTAATTGTTGCCTAAGCCTACGTGACTGAGCGTTATTGTGCGCATTACAAAATGAGTCTATTAGGTTTTTTGCTAGGCAGCTTAGAGGTGCACCGGGTGAGTCAGAAAAAACAATCCCCGTTTGAAAGGCCACTGCTCCCTGGACATAAAAACAATAATGTTGACAAATACATTATTTAATGTATTATTTAATGGTTGACATGTTCAAATATAATTTAAAATTTACCTGACCGAAATCGGCTACTCCGCTCTGAAATTATGCGCGATTTTCTGGAGAAAGCCTCTTCAAGAAAAATTCATAACAGGCCTAAAATCACGAGAAAATTTTCCAAGTATTTCTGCCTTACAGCAATGACTTGCACACTTGCACATGCTTTAGCAAGTGCACAGTGTGCCCAGGGTTGGAAAAAATTGATTTTCGAGTTTTTGATTTTAAACCTATAAAGCACATTTTTTAGTTGCATATATCTTATACTAAGAGATGCAAAAAACCAGACCTCAAAATATCCATCCGTTCCGGAGATACAGCACTTCAAAGTTGCTAGTCACACAAAATTTCATTGAACTATTTCTTTGAGCAGTTTCTTGTCCAAAAAAGTACACATCACATCTTTCATCACTAGTTCGCTTCCTCTAAAGTTACAACAATGGCAATAGGCTTATTTAGAAGCTGGGAGAATAAGCTTTCCAACTAACCTCGACCAAATTTGATATTGGCNCTAAAGTTACAACAATGGCAATAGGCTTATTTAGAAGCTGGGAGAATAAGCTTTCCAACTAACCTCGACCAAATTTGATATTGGCTCAGATATTATTTCAAAATTGTGAGCAAACATGTGACACAGAAAAAATGTCTTGTTCTTCGCACTTTCTGTAACGCCTTGTTACATTATCTAGATTTCAAGAAGTGCCTGTCGTTGCCCAGATATGCGGTTGCTTTCTTGTTATTGTATGCACTTCAAAGGGTTAGAAAATTCAAGTTTTGGTTAAGGCGGGTTAAGGAATAAAGGGTGGGGAACGTTTTTAGGTGGGTGCTTCGCGGCATCAAAATTACAAATGTGTGTCCCCATATGTCCTTTTCATCTTGCATCTACCAATAGCAAGGTATTTTTTTCGATACCACGCTTCTTGTCCTCAACCTACCAACCTTAGCTCATCCAAAATTTCAATTAGAAAAGGGGTTTGATGAACAGGGGGTCAAAGTGGGGCTTAGTGACGGTTTTAAAGTACGATGTTTTTTTTAATCAAAACATGGTAGGAGATTATCACCTTATTATGAACTTTGACAAATGGAAGTATTTCTTTATTATAGCCATATAGTATTTTAGTATTCTTGAATCAGCAGCATCGCATCACACACCTCTGCATTATAGGGGAAAACCATTCACATGTACATTGATGCTATCTTCATCTCCTCTTCAGTTGCAAAATGTTGCATATTTTTATGCTTGGCAGATCGAGCTGTGTGACCTACTTCTCCACACATTAAACAACAGGAACGTGGTCGCTTTGAGGCAATGCGAGGATTTGACACAATGAGCATACGCCAGAATATGTCATGAATATTGTTTTTGATCGATATTTGCCTTGCCCTTGCGCATGGCCCACTTTGAAACAACCAAACATGCTTGTTCCAACTTTCCAATGGATTTTTCTTCCGCATGCTTTGCAGCTAAAACTCTATTTTAAAATTTACAAATTGCATTAAAAGAAAGGTGTAAAAAGTATTGTAAGTAATTTCTTGTAGTAAAGAGATAACAAGTCCATTCCTTTATCGTAAACAACTGAATTATTCGTAGCAAACAATTCAATTTCATACAATCAGTCGACATGTTTTCTTTACCTCGTGATTTATATTGAAACAATATTGAAACAGCCTAGTCTTTGAACAGTTTATGTAATAAAGAATACAGTTTTGGATAATAGAGAAATCTGGTACAGAAAGATGGACATCAAATAAAGACATATTCCCATGGGGATATTCGGTCCCAGACCTTGTAAATCATTGTGATTTCACTCAAGCTCGTTGTTTTTACCAATTTTGATTCCTGATGCACTCTTACAAACTTCTCAGAAAATTCCAGCCTTAAATTACAGTACAGTGCTATTTTTCAAAATTGCCCAAATATGGAAATTGGCCCCAGGCCCCCCATATTTCGGAAAATCGTAAAACATCATTAGTGCCATGTTCTCCTTTCTAACGAGCCCTCAACCACATTTTTATCAGTTTCCTTTCTCAAGCTATGAATTTATTCTCGAAATTGGAGATCTGGGCACACTGTGAAGTGGTATATCCTCTTGGGAGGATAAAATCTCCGAGAAAAATGCTGTTATGTTCCCAGGGATGGCACTCTAACTCTCCCAAAGGGATAAGACGTGCGAAAGCATGTAGAAGTCATTGTTGTAAGGCAGAAATATGACGGAAATTTGGTCGTGATTTTATGCCGTTTTTGAAGGTTTCTTGGAGGGGCTTTCTTGGAAAAATCGCACATAATTTCAGAACGCAGTGGCCTATTTCAGTAAGGTAAAATTTAGAATTTATTTGAACATGTCCACTATTAAACAATATAATTACCAANAGTTTATGTAATAAAGAATACAGTTTTGGATAATAGAGAAATCTGGTACAGAAAGATGGACATCAAATAAAGACATATTCCCATGGGGATATTCGGTCCCAGACCTTGTAAATCATTGTGATTTCACTCAAGCTCGTTGTTTTTACCAATTTTGATTCCTGATGCACTCTTACAAACTTCTCAGAAAATTCCAGCCTTAAATTACAGTACAGTGCTATTTTTCAAAATTGCCCAAATATGGAAATTGGCCCCAGGCCCCCCATATTTCGGAAAATCGTAAAACATCATTAGTGCCATGTTCTCCTTTCTAACGAGCCCTCAACCACATTTTTATCAGTTTCCTTTCTCAAGCTATGAATTTATTCTCGAAATTGGAGATCTGGGCACACTGTGAAGTGGTATATCCTCTTGGGAGGATAAAATCTCCGAGAAAAATGCTGTTATGTTCCCAGGGATGGCACTCTAACTCTCCCAAAGGGATAAGACGTGCGAAAGCATGTAGAAGTCATTGTTGTAAGGCAGAAATATGACGGAAATTTGGTCGTGATTTTATGCCGTTTTTGAAGGTTTCTTGGAGGGGCTTTCTTGGAAAAATCGCACATAATTTCAGAACGCAGTGGCCTATTTCAGTAAGGTAAAATTTAGAATTTATTTGAACATGTCCACTATTAAACAATATAATTACCAATATTATTGCCTCGATATCCAAGGAGCAGTGACCTTTCTAACGGGGATTGTTTTTTCTGACTCACCCGGTAGTTTACATAATCTTCATTATTTCGCTCTTAATCTCGGTATTATTCAACTTATCAGCCTTCGATTTGTACGTTGTAGTATCTGTTTTAACCAGGTTTCTACTGAAGTAGTTTGGTCAAGACTTTTTAATATTGATTAGATGAGTGACTTATTTCTTTAGATCTGGGATGGTGTTAGCAATCGCTGTGTGAATACTTTTAAAGCTGCCCATGGTGGAGCTGAGGTATGTCTATTTCAGATTATTGTGCTCATTACACTTTTGAAAATCTTACACGCATATAACTGCTCGTTAGAAATTTTTTCAGGATTGAATACGCAATAACGCTAAAGATGGCGGCCGCGCAAAGCATACTTGTGTAAACCTCCCTGACGACCACCTAAAGACATAAAACTTTTGGTCCGCCGTTTTGACTTGCTAGCTGTGGTCAAGTTAGGAGCAAGTAATCAATGTAAACAAATAGGACAATTTTGTGATCAAACCATATTGCATTCGAATTCAAGGTCGATTCGAATTCAAGCTAGCTAATCGAAACGGCAGGCCGACATTTTTATATCGTTAGGTGGTCGTCAGGGAGCTTGTTACCAGCATGCTTAGCAGCAAAACACAACAGAGTCTTTGGAGCCGCCATCTTTATCGTTATTGTCTATTGTCGTTGTTTGTCTTTATAACTTAGCTATCTCTTGTTTCTCGTACAGATTACATCAGTTCGTTTCACAAAGAATTCAAAGGTTTGCTCATGTTTTATATATACCTTTATATATACCTTACCTTACCTTACCTTACCTTTATATATACCTTTATATATACCTTACCTTACCTTACCTTTATATATACCTTTATATATACCTTACCTTACCTTACCTTTATGTATACATTACCTTTATATATACCTTTAGCTTCTTGAGAATTTTCTTTCTTTGTAAAATATTTCTGCTAATCGTCGTAGCGCCATTTTCGACTAGGGGCACAAGGGCCCCCTCCCTCCCTTAACGGTCAAATGGCGCTAACAAATATGAAAATCGAATGTCGACGGCCCCTAAGCCCCCTAGCGCAGAGACCCCTGGAAAATGTTGGAAAATGTATGACTCCCCGCATCCCCTGAAATTATATAGAGTCCCTAGTCTCTAGCCTCCTATGCAATAGCAAAATTATGACGTAATGCCGTAAGCGAGAAATTGAAAGGGAGTTCTCGCTTACGGCATTACGTCATAATTTTGCTATTGCAAAGGAGGCTAGAGACTAGGGACTCTATATAATTGCGGGGGGTGGGGGTTATTTATCTTCTAATATTCCAGGGGCAGGGGTCCTTGTAGGGTTAGGTGTTGGGCCGCTAAGAAAGGAAGAAAATATCTGTAGCGAAACTTTTACTTCAGAATTTATAGAGATCTTAGTTTATCATTATACTGAAGTATTTAAAAGTCATACCTTTGCTATTCTTGTGATTCAAGAAGTATCATCCTCACTTTCAATGCACATTGAGACGGCCTAGCGAGACTTAGCAGGCTCCCAGTAGCCTAGACCCAAGACCATTGCTTTCTACTAAGATACCATACCATACCATACCATACCATACCATACCATACCATACCATACCATACCATACCATACCATACCATACCATACCATACCATACCATACCATACCATACCATACCATACCATACCATACCATACCNAACTCTAATTACAAATTATTACTAATTACAACTCTAATTACAAATTATTACTAATTACAACTCTAATTATAAATTACAAATAATAACTGAATAAAAATAAAATAGCGCAAAAGATCAACTCGATGTCTGCTCTCTAAAGATGTTGTCCCTCTTCTTCATCGTTCACTATATAGTATAAATTACAAATATAGCTTCTCGATAAACTTGGATACCTTACTTTAACTTAGATTTTATGACACTGACATTTACTTTTTGTCATTATTTTATTTTAGTATGTTCTCACAAGTGGCAAAGATTCATGTTCGAGGTTATGGGAGTTAACAACTGGTATTTCAAATCTTTCATATTACGTATCTTGTCAGTCAGAAAATAGCTCGGACAGTTTTGAGGTCGTAGTTTTGTAACTGTTCATCAGTGCTCATCGAATTCATGTTCGTAGTAGCTAACATGCAAATATGGATCAGAAAATTGTCTAAATCGGGCATTTTATACGCAATTTTCGAGCAATTTTATAACGATGTTTTATCTCCAATTCCTCAAAACATGTCTTAAATCCTTGATCAAATTTGCTAATATTTTAAGGTTTCAGATTACAGATTGCAGAATGCAGCTATTAAGCTCTTAGAAAACTCTCATTACAATAGCTATCTAAAGTCTGTCTCAAATTCGAAGTTACTTGGGATTTGCGATAACGCAAAATTAATCATGTAAAACATTTCAACTGCTTTTATTCGCGGACATTTTCACGTAACATGGGTAACATCTAATTTGAGACAGACTATAGGTTTGCAACCGTTCCATACACGTAAATACCAATCTTCACGCTATGTCATTTATCGTTAAATATTTACAAACTATTGAATTGTTTAACAGGGAGATGTATTAACATATACGTTGGAACAAATATTCACCAAGTCTGCGCTGCACCGTCGATTTTCAACCACACAGAGGATTACGGTATGATTTTCTTTATCTATTACTCCATTTGTCCTGTTCCAAAACTGGAAAGTAATGAAACTTTGACGATTGTTCAGAAAGATGTACATTTTTAGGTCACCCCATTGGTTCTTTAATTATTATTAGAAAAGAACTTGAGGCTCCCAAATGAACTGGATTATGTATCGGCAATTATTCAGAAGCAATCTATGGGTGCAGAGCAGCATAGGTTCCAAATCTTAAAAATGGCTGGTGTAAAATTTTGTGACCTATGAAAGAAACTTTATCTACTTTGCTTTAATTCTACCGTTGTGCTTTTCAGAAACATTCAATAATTTCAGAATTATAGTGTTTTTCGTCTTTTTTATGAATTCAAGAAAAATTTTGAAAAAAACTTAACACTATCGTAATTTCTGAAATTTTGGAGAAACATTGAATAATTTTCAAGAAAAACATAGCTTATGAATGTCTACAATGTGGTATCAAGCAAAAGTCTTTCACTCTTATGGTTTACGATTTAGAAATTTCATGACGTCATATCCTCAAATGAGTTGAAATATAAAATACGCTGTAATTTCGAAATATGTTGCAGATTTTAGGAAAGTCCAACGGTAGAATTATAGCAAAGTAGCTAAATTTTCTTTCAAGCCATTCAATTCAAAGAAATATGTCACAGAATTTTACACCGACCTTTTTACATCAATTCAAAGATTTGGAACCTATGCTGTGCAGAGCACAATAGGCATCAAATCTGAAAAAGCTGGTGTGAATGGCTATTACATCTTTCTTTGGCTTGAATAGCTTGAAAAGAACTTCAGGTACTGTAATATAATTATACCGCATGCTTTTTTATAACTTGAATATTTTCAGAATTACAGCACTTTTATGTTTCAACAAGTTTTGAGGTTGTGACATCATCAAATTGTTAAATCGCAAACAAGAAAGCAACAGATTTCTGCTTACCTTCATATTGTAGACCAGGGCAAGAAAAAATCTTTTCCTTCCTGCGACCGGACAAAAATCATGCTTAAAGTTCCTGCAAGAATAGAAAAGGGACAATATTCAGCTTTCATAAAAAGATGTCAGGTTCCAAAGAGAGTAATACGTATAACAGGTTTTATGTAAATGCAAGTAAGACATCGTGAAAAATAAATGTGGATGAAGTTGGGACCGCTGAAATTGGAACCCCATAAAAGAAACCATTTTTGATTTCTAAATGGCATGAAGAAAAAATTTGCTGCAGGACGTTATGAATTGAAAATTTCCTGCGACCGCCCAGTCGCATGGTCAGGTGGGTTTTCATGTCCTATTGTAGACCTTCACAAACTATGATTTTTCTTGAAAATTCTACGAAGTTTTCATTAATTTGGAAGCGATGATTTTTAATGTTTTCAAAACTTTTTTCCTTGGATTCTTTTTTAAAAAGAGAAACGCTGTAATTCTGAAAATATCCAAGATAAGAAAAGGGGACATAGTAGAATTACAGCAAAATACCTAAAGTTCCTTTGAAGCCATTTACTTCAAAGGAAGATGTAATAGCCTCATACACCAGCTTTCTCTAAGATTTGGCACCTATGCAGATATTCGACGACGCATTCTAGATTTGCGAAATTTTCAATATGATCAATTTATACGCCAGCCAAAGCCAAAAGTAATTTAATCTTCAACAAAAATGTCTTGTTTCTTTTTGCAGTCATGTTTCCAGATGACAAGAGCATGTCTATTGGATGTTGGGATAGTCGAACGACAGAGAAGCTAAAAAGTTTGCATTCAGGTGATTACTATTCGATTTCGAAAGAAGAATGGATATCTTTTTAACCACGTGACGTTTTGGGGAATAGGCCATTTTGGCATTTAGAAAAGGGTCTGGGGAGAGCAATATTTTTCTGGTAAATGGCGGACACAAATCTTGTAAATGGCTGCCACAGCGCTTTAACGAATGATAAAGTGAACTCGTATTGTGGAGCTCAGTTTATCATTCGTTAAAGCCCCGTGGCAACCATTTACCAGATTTGTGGCCGCTTTTTACCAGAAAAACATTGCTCTCCCCAGACCCTTTTCTAAATGTCAAAATGGTCTATTGTGGAATAGATGATTATAAAGTCGATTTTGTTACGTGTCATGCCTGGTAAGGCTGTAATGACTCTAAAGGATGTTGGCAAAACTTTTTTCCCCACAGAGTTGTCCACTGTTTAGATTTTAGAAACACAACCTACCACCGTCGGATAAAAGTAGGGTGAATAAACTTTTCTGTGCCTAATTTTCTGCAAACATTTTTAGATTCAGCAAACAATTCAGAGTAATTTGGTATGAATTTTGAACAAAGATTTTTCAGTTTTAGAAGGCTCTACCTTGTGAGGCAGAAAAAATTTCAGATATTTGTGTGCAAATTTTCATAAAATTTGATTTGCCCAACTGAATTTTTGTATCTAAGTTGACATGTTAGCATACAGTAGAGGGTGGCTTGAAGAAATGTTGTGAGTTGAGGCAAAACTACCAGCTAACAAGCGTCTGAACATTTTTTTTATTTACCCTGTTGACTCCAGAGCCATCGGATTTTTAAAACATGCGAAAAATATTCTCCCAATGGCTTCTTTGAAAACATTGTACTCAAGTATTGTGGAGCCCCATTTTCGTTACTGTTGCTCCGTATGGGGTTGTTGTGGCACCACTGATATTAATCAGCTTCAAAAACTTCAAAACAGAGCTGCTAGAATTATAACCAACAGCAATTTTGATGCCCCAAGCAGACCACTCATTGGGAGTCTTGGTTGGAAAACCATTCGTGAGCTTATCGACCAAGATTCTCGATCGATGGTCTACAAGTCTATTAACGGGCTTGCTCCACAGTACATGAGCAATCTTTTCACAAGAAACTCCGCTTGCAACTCTCGTAGCCTTCGAAATACGGCAACAGATTTGAGGTTGCCAAAGAAAACGTCCGCAAATGGGCAGAAATGTTTCTCGTATCGAGGTGCAAAACTGTGGAATAGCCTCCCAGCTGAGACTAAGCAGGCATCCTCCATTACTGTTTTCAAACATAATTTATAATGGACTGGGGTTTTTTCTTGCGGTCGGGGGGCTGCCGCGTCCGTTGTCTCTCTGCTTGGTTTCTGCTGGTTGATGATGGAGATTTATTTTGGATCTCTGTCGTCAGTCTGGTGGGAGCCGGGCGTGGGGGCGGGGGCTGCGCTGGTTGCTGGATCGCGGGAGGAATTCCCAGTCTATTGGTTTTATGCACTTTTTCTTTTATTTTTCATAGTTAGGTTTGACACTTTAGTTGTATATATTTATTGTAAGTAATTCTTAGATGTTTTTAACCCGTATATTTTGTAAGTTTTTATGTGGAGGGCCCCTTGAAAATCAGCCATTAGGCTGAAGGGTCTCCCTCCTTAATAAATTGAAATATGAAATAT
>REGM01000122.1:750492-768315 GCA_004194415.1 Aurelia aurita
GCGACTGCCAGCGATCGAAATTTTTAATGGAAACCACTTTTCAAAAAGTCAGCGATCCCAGCGCCATTCGAAACCATTCGATCGCTGGCAGTCGTTCGTGTCGTTCGTGTTGCTGAAAAATTTATCAGCGACGGGAACGACAGCAGCGATCATATGGAAACCATTCGATCGCTCCCGTCGTTTGCATCGTTCGTGTCGCTGAAAAATTTACCAGCGACGGGAACGACACGGACGATCATATGGAAACCAGGCTTAACTACACGCTTGTTGAAGAAATGCGATCTGTTGCGATCTGTTTTCGGTAGGATAGAGGCCGAAAATGTTGAAGGTCGAAATTTTCAATTAATTGACATTTCTTCCATCCAGGGAGCGCCGGAGCGCCTCCTTTCCTCTTTTCTTGTTATCTTTGTTCATTGTCATTGAATATCGACTTTGTTTATTGGCGCTATACCACTCTTCATTTCTTTTCAGGTCACAACAACTTTATCCGCTATCTCGTACATTCTCCCGTTGAATCTGCAATGATGTCATGTAGTGAAGACTACAGAGCTAGATTCTGGTATTGCAAAGGTTCTGGATGAGAAACTTTGAGATCAAGAAACTTTTTAACTTTAGGACTAAAGCCTAGATTATCTGTTTGTAGTTTTCAGATTTTATAGATATGCATATCATTCTTTCTTTATGTGGTAACTCGTGGACAAGTTTATCTTTGTATCATAAGCGTACGAGCCGGGGGGCTGGGGGCGGCAGCCCCCCAACATTCGAAAAATCTAGAAAAATCTGCCTATTTCGGGCAATAATCGGCCGTAAGTTGGGCAAAAAAATTCGTAAACAATAGACTTTTCATCAGGCAGCCCCCCTTGATGTTTTCTTCCCGTACGCTTATGCTTTGTATTGTGGTCTTGAGATTATAGACACTTCCGTGAGAACGCAGACATGAACGGGTGCAGAAATGATAGTGACATCCCATTTAGGGGGCATCCATATCCATAAAATACTTACCTAAAAATTCTGATTTTCAGACACCCTGTACCCTTTTTGGATACGAGAAGCAAGCTTATTTTATATAGAGCAATTTTATTTCCGTATTTTATGCGGGATGCCCCCTTACTTAGCGAACAGATTTTGGTGGAAGGAAGGAAGTCCATTTCACTCCCAATCATTGCTGCAAAAGATATGTCACATTGCATTGTCTTTCATTCGGACAGAACTAATCAGACAAAAAATTTGTTATGCCAGTTTTGACACATGGTATTGTCCCTGCGCCTTATAAAATGCCAGTGAGGTTTTGGCAACATACACTTTTTCATAAATTTTGTTTTGTTTGATAGGAAAGAGTATCTTCCGAAAGTCCCATATTCAATTTCACTGCATATTTCGATTTTTAACCACAGTCCATTGAAAAAGTGTACCCTTTATTTTCCATATTTCGTTGTTGAGCCTCTTGAAATCATAAGCGTACGAGCCGGGGGGGCTGGGGGCGGCAGCCCCCAACATTGGACAAATTTAGAAAAATCTGCCTATCTCTGGCAATAATCCGCCGTAAGTCGGGCAAACAATTTCGTAAACAATAGACTTTTCATCAGGCAGCCCCCCTAGATTTTTTCTTCCCGTACGCTTATGCTTGAAATCGATAACCCATGGTGAATGTATTATTACGAATATTGACCCATCTTGCGGCACATACATACAGAATTTGCAGCAGGAGTGTCCCTTGTGTCTTGGAATTCCAAGCAAGAGGAGGGGCCAAATGCTAAATTTTGTGGTTGTGGTGGTCGTCCCTTTACCCTTCCCCGAATTCCATTCTGTTGATTTCGTGCATGTAACATGACACAACTTTCGTATGTTATGAAGTTTTGAATCATTCTTGCAGCATAATAAAAATTGACGAACGACTTTGGGTTGTGGCCGGAATTTGATTTAATTTGTTCAAGATTAACCGGATATATCAAATATATTCACCTTATAGACGATTCCTCGAATTCTTTCATGATTTTCACACCTTAACCACGCGGATGTAGTCAAAGAAGTTGTCAGAGAACGCTTGAAAGGAGGACAGCAGTTGCAGCCGAAGTGCTTATTAGGCCCATTATTATCGGAGTCATTTTGATTAAACGCAGATAGGATACCTGCTCTGGATATTGTCAGTTTGTTGAAGTTTATGTTGTCAAGTTAGGGCAGCAACAGACAGACGTGAAATGGCAAATGCTGAGATTGTCAGAGATGGGAGCAAAAAAGTCAGGGCTGGTAAGAAAAAAGACCATTATTTCTCTCAAGAAACAGGCAGACAGACGGAGCCCCATCATATGATGTTGACCTTCGACAGTCAGTGACAGAGTGGTCTAGCTAGCAGCTGTATTACATGCAACATGTATACAGGGTCAGGGCCTCCCTCGGCCTGACTTTGAGAAGTTGGTTGAGTGAAGGCTGTTAATAACACACACAACCTAATATCTTACCTATTTTTTAAAAATGAATCCAGATTTCCTAAAAAGACTAGCTATTGCACCAAAATTACTAGCTATATGAATCACAAACTTGAACTTAGATAAATTGATGTGTAATGTGGGCCTTCAAATTTTGTATCAGCATCATATTGAGAGAATGTAAGATGTGTGATGGGGTGGCTTTGGCCAGGACAGGCCGTTTTCCCGACAGTTCAATTGAAATTTAAGCTAGTGTTGGTGCTATACTGGCTGGTTGAGTTTGGCTTTGGCCATTCTGATGGGAGTGGACTGTCGGTGCGATAATATTGTCTGTCCAGGGTGAAGTCGCTCCAGAGATCTGTAACAGGCTCTTAGCCTAAACACTGAAAATAGTTATAGTATTAGGTTTGATCTAACAGCCCAATGCCATTGAAATGCAAAAATCAAAATCAAAGGTCCCAATTGATTCAAAGTGAAAAACAAATAAAAGGTCGGATCATCAAGTTTCAATTCTGGATGTCAACCAAATGAATATTCAGTTTTTATTTGTATTATGAAGTTTATCAAAAGAAGAAGAACAAGACCCTACAAAATGGGACAAGTTTATCATGTGTTGCACACAATGCCAAAGAAGCAAAATTGTTTCTTTGCGCGGTCTTGCAAGAACATTTTTAGTTTTGATAACTTTCGCTTGTGAGAATCTTTTAGGTAATTTTTGCCCTACAGGATATCAGAAAGTCTAACTCCCTTCCAAAAAGATTTAGCACTTGTGTAAAAAGTTTTTATGTAATTTTATGTATACAGTTTAGTATTTACTAAAATGTGAGTAAAAGATTCCTTTTCAATGGATATAAACATAACGCAAAAATGTCCACAGCAAGCACAAATATAAATTGGAATATCTAAGGTACTGTAGTGGTTCAGAAAATATTGTGTAGAGAGATTTATAGAGAAAAAGCTCTTTATGTGCAATAAATTGTCATTGCTGTTCTCCTATCAATATAATAAAATCCCTTGTATATTCCCACAAAATTTTATAGTCCAATATCAATATAGTCTTTCTCTAAGCGCCATGATGATGATGGGACTATGAATCTGTCCAGGGGTTGGTCAGCAATTAATTTTGTTGGTGTGCAACAACTTTTTGGTAGCTATTATATATTTGAATGTTTGATAGAAACAAAGTAAAACAAATTTTTTCTTGCAGTTTGTCAAGATTTTATGACAAGAGAAGATGAAGCACTTGCTCAGAGATTACAGGATGAAGAGTGTGAGTATTTTCTTCAGGTGTTGTTTGATCGACAGAGTGGAAGCCGGAAACGTGCATGCATTTGTAAAAATTCACAATTTTGAGTCCCATTGTCCCTGCAATATTTCCCAGAATAAGGCAGCACTTGATATTTTCCTAAACTCTTGATTTCTGTATCATTTTAAAAAGATTTTGTAGTCAAACACTTACTTGTACCAGGTTATGTGATGATACCATTGTGCACTGATTCTGCTCTGTCGGTTTAACCAGGATAAGATAATCTCATTACTGAATATATGACGGATCCCTGCATGCTAGCTAAATACTAATAGTGCAACCAAAGTCTAATGCACCCCAAACAAGGTTTCTGTAGAGATTTAGACAAAGAAACAAAATTCCTATCAGAAACAACAAAGATCTTTCATGAAATAAATAGACAAACAATGAATGAACAAAGTAACTGGAATAAAGTTCAGTTGATTAAAATTGGTCATTTCTTTCCATATTATACGTTATCTATTTATTTGCGATTTTGTGATATAGCTATTTTGGTAAATAGGTATCGCTTTTATAGGAACTTTCTGCTACAAATTTAATTACAATTAAATGAATATAGTCCCCTAGGGAGGCAAAATGAAATAAAAATAGTTTTCCATCGTGCTCTAACTCAACGCATTCCTTGGTAAAAAAAATTGGTAGAGATATATAAAGTATATTAGTCATGGTTTAGGAGTTCACACTTTTGCATGAATATGAATGAATTTAGGAATCTTGGAAAGATGATTTTACTAAATCCACTTGTTCTTATTGAAGGGAAAGACCAATTTCGATCACATAATTTTTTTAATTTTTTTTTTATTTTGTATGTTATATATATATATATAGTTATTTTTTTTATTTATTTTTTATTTTAGCCTTTTTCTTATGCAGTGAAGTTTTAAAGAAACAAATTTGCGAAGTATATACTGTAAATTGAAAAAATAAAAATTGGCAAATGCCCCACACTTTTTTACTCATCCAGAATGTAAACCAGAATTATTATTTTCCTTTCAGTTGAAACACATTATATAAGGAACAGGGAAGAGAGAGGAACAGCAAGAGTTGATACAAAAGCTGCAAAAAGTGCCTATCTTGAAGAAGTAAAAAAGGCAGGACTTCTAAGAGAAGTTGAATTACAGAGCCTGTAAGTTTTTCCTTCAAGGATTTCCCTTATTCTGCATGAGTTGAAAAATCAGATTTTCAAGGAAGGCTGTGTGTGTTTGTGAAGCCAAATTGAAACAGTTCATAGTCATAATGAAATATGTACACATTAGGTTTTGAAATATTGTTTGCAGACTGCAGAGACATTCTTGTCACATATATTCAGAATTGAAGTTCTATGAAATTTGAAGGGTGGTTTGGAAAAATTGTTTGCAAAATTTTAGAATTATATATAGCAAATGTTAAATGATAACAGTATTTCTGTCGCCTTGATACATTTACTTTTTCTGTTGTCAGAGCTGAAGATGATGCATGGCTTGCTGCTGAATTGCAGCAAAGAATTGATGAAGAGGTATTCTTGATAATTCACTATGGAATGTGGAATTTTCTGTTGCCTAATTCAAAAATGTAAATTGTGATTATGTTGGGAAAACCACAGGAAGTTCATCAATATCATTGGTGATATACAGGGTGTTTCAGAAAAAACGCAACCCAACTATAATTGAAAATTTTCAAGAAATAGAAAGATTTGAATAGATGTAATATATACCATCTGAAAGCGCAATTTATCTTCTTTCCAATGATATGCAGTTTGAATACATTAATGGAATTATTTATATATTGTTTAATTGATATTTTAGTAAGTATGGTCGATTTTAAATGCAGCATGCTATAAGAGCAAAATCACCACCTTTTTTAGCATAAAAAGTTACAAAACAGATTTTATGAAAACACTGCAGGCCAAAAAGCACTTTAGGTGATGCCCATAGGAAGGAAACATGCAAATTTACTCCCATGAAACACATTTATTAAAATTGATAAAATAAGCTCTCATAAAGATGGGTTTTCGCCTGTGCAAATGTTCTACCACTTCCCTGCATCTAGAATAGACCATACTTACTAAAACTTCAGTTGAGTGATAAATAATCCCATTGATGTATCCAAACTGCATATCATAAGTCTTGTTATTTCTTGAAAATTTTCCATTGTAGTTGAGTTGCATTTTTTCTGAAACACCCTGTAGATCAATTGGCAAAACAATTTATCAGATTTTTTATGATCTATACATTTAAAGCAAAAATTTGTCTTTCAGTTTAAAGTTAATATTATTGTTTTATATAATTGATTACTACTTAACACTTAGCTATTGAAAAATATACATATATATGTTAAATTGAACCATATGCACTTAATTCGCTATTGTATGTTTTGAATCAAGCTTTTGATACTATGACACTAAATTTTATATCATATCATTAGGAAAACCTGGAAACACAACACAAGACTGCAAATGAGATGCAAGATGAGGTACAGTACATATATCTTTTTTGTTGAACTTGAACTTTAGATGTTTCTATAATGTAAGTCAATTATAGCTAAAAGCCTAGATTGATCACTATTCAGAGGAGCTATATTTTCAAAGCTTTATATAGAACAAAGATTTAGATTAGCAAATTCATTTCTAGCCAATTGACCTGTTAATTATTATCTATTTTAATCAAACCATGGGAACTACCACACTGTTTCACTATTTATAAAGCAAAGGTGTTTGCCATATTGGATTAATTTACAAAGCCCACCCATCCTTTTGATGTTAAAATTTTGTTAAAAGGCATTATGTTTCTAAATCAATAGCTCTTCGGGATATTATGAATAATTAAAGCAGAAATATTTGTATGGCTCATGTCAAAGAAATTACTGAAGTCATACGACAATTTGTTTTTAAAAGTTAGCTGTTGCGTGACCTGGTATCAACATGTAGTAGAATTTTTACGCTGATGGTTTTCACCACTGTAGAGAGGAAAGTATCTGCATCGTTATTCAATGTGGACAAAAATCATATAATTTACAAAATAGCATAAAAATAATCTTCATCCACAAATAGAGGGTTTCACAGGTGAGGCAAATATATCAAACATTCTAGTGTTTGTTCTAATAGGGAAATTTCTCACGTTGAAGGGAATGACCAATGTCTTAGAAGAACCTGTAAGAACAGGCTTGATATTTTATTGATAAGTAAATGTAAAAAGCAACCATAGCATTATATACTGTACCTTTTCAACTCAATGCTTTAATTTTAGTAATCTATGTCTAATTAGATAGTTTATGATCTAAGTTTAATTAGTGACCGTCCGAATTGATCAGTTAACTTTCGGCACAGTGAAATCTCTTAAATAGCCGCAAGTTATGGAAAATAGCTGATGAAACCGCTTAAATCCCGGCACTTCGATGATAAAATATTTTGCTGACTTTATGCCGAAAATATGAAGTGCCGAATGTTTTTATTTGGATTCAGAAAAATCGGATCTTTTTAGCCGATATTCGGTTATTCTTTGCTGAGCAGCCGAATTCGCTTGCTAGATAACTGATTTCCAAAATTGCAATATCCAAGTACTTAAATTGCAGATGAATTTTATTTTCGGTAGAATTCGGATGCAAAACAACCGATCAATTCGGACGACCCCTTAGTGAGATAGCAAAGTGAATTCTGGGTTCAGAATTAGGATGTCATTATCTAGATTAATTTCATCCACAGGTGGCGGAGAAAAATTGTAGATTTGCTAAAATTTGATCTTACTTGCCAGTTAATTGTGTCACATTTCTCTCATGTCTTCTCTTTGTCAGTTCAGCTTCTATTTGTATCCGTTTAGGCCCTCGTGGTGTTATGCGTTGTGTCAGTAAGATCAAATTTTAGCAAATCTGCAATTTTTCTCCGCCACGCACCTGTGTTTCATCCAAGCCTTCAGCTGGTTAGTTGCAGAGTCCAGAAAAGTCACGGCTCCACGGCTGTGAGCCGGAGGAAGGTTTTGCTTGTTAATGTCATATTTGAGGAATGTTTAGTAATTTTTATAAGAAACCTGGGAAAATTTTGAGTTAGTTTGGCAACAGCAGCTGGTTTGTAAATTTTAGGGTTATAAACAATGCAGGGAGTGCGAAAAATTTGCTTATTTCGACTTGATAAATTGAGGGAGGTTCTACTAACGAAATTGACATCTGGAGGAAGGTTTGACGTTTTCTGGACTCTGGTTTGTTATTTATATAATGGATTTTATATAATGGATTTAAAAATGAAAAGCAGCAAGAAATATCAGGATCCAGAGTCCTGTAGCCACACATTATTTTTGGTAATTCAACCTCGCCTGTAGCTGAAAATGCTTGCAGTACATTCGAAACATGTGTTGCAAAATAGAAAAGACTGGTTTATTTTATAATATGTCTATCTTGTTTGTTTAAGTTGCTTCTAAGAAAATAGGAGCAGTGGCGGACACATATGGGGGGGCGAAGCTATTGCTCCAGTTGAAAAGCATTAAATGGACATTTCCAAAGAAAGTTTACAAGCTGCCTACAAATAAACTAAACAAGAACAACATAAAACTAAATAATCGTTTTTCTGCTTTGGAATCAATTCAAACAAAAACAATACATCCCGACTAAAGATCAAGACATGATAATCTCAGCACCAATGATTGCTATACTAAAAGATCAAACAATCCATTCGCAAGGAAGAACCAGAAATCTAATGTGTACAACGTTTCCCAACACAAGTTAACAGAAGACGAAAAATCAGTTTTAGAACTTGGCCTCTCTTTTTGCCCAAGCCAAAAAAATTTTAACAGAGAAAAATTTGCCAATGATACACATGCATTTATACGACGCCTTAAACTAAAAGAATACTTTCATGAAAGATCACAAGCTGATGACAAATTCAATAATTTGGGGGCGCCGCTAAATGGGAGCTGTTTGTTAATTTAGGAGGCATCCCCCGGAGAACACCAGGCTCCAATATTTTGCAAAATTTCACTTAAATTGGAACCTCTTAAAACTGAGATTAGTCCCTTGTGTCATAAAGATAAACTACTCGCTCAAGTCAAATCCCTCGATGATAAAATTGTCTTGAATTTTCTTGAAACCACTAATCTGTTGATTGTTTATGTTTGGGTTAATTATTTATTAAGTCTTATCTTTATTGATTCATAAGTTTATCTATTATTCAGGAGTATGCGCAACTTCTTCAGCAACGGGAAAAAGAAAAGCTGAAACGAGAACGTCAAAGAAGATTACAGAAACGCATTGAACGAGAAAGACGTGAATTAGAGAAGATTGAAAGGGACCAACATCAAGGAAGAGAACCAGAGGAAAACCCAAGACAAGATTACGGTAAGAAAATGTTGATGTTTCAGAGTTAGATGCTCTTCCTATTACGCTTATGTTTGGGAACGGATTTAAGCCGCTTTAGAACTTGAGTAAGGTTAGAAGGAAGATATTGTAATCTTTTATCAATTTGTTTAACGTTCTTTCTTCTCACCATGTTGCTTTCCTTTCGTATACTCCTCCGCTCTTTCCTTTCTCCTCCGCAAAACGCGCATCGTTCATTTTTTATTGCTCCTTCGCAGATGCCGTGCTTCGTCCATTTCTTATTCGTTTAGTTTCTGCTACTTTATAATGGGGCTCCCTGTGGCTCAACTGTGTATGATTTGAGAGAGGTTTACTTGACCGCTCAGGACTCTGTGAGATCAATGTCAAATTGACTTTGGTGAGATCAAGGTTTTGTTCAAAATGCCTATTTCTCAGGAATTCGTCGACGGAAAGAATCAGAAAAAGTAGCAAATTCTTATTTGATATTTCGATGAAGGACTTTTATGTCATCCAGTTCAATCTGCTTAGTACATGCTTTGTTATGTCCCATTAAACATAACTACTTTGAAGCACCCAACATAAGAGAATCTTTATGTGACCGCTTAACGGAATTTTGCAGTTAAGGCTTAACCCCCTACCCCATATCGAAACTTACCAAAAATTAGATATCATCTGCTTCAAAAAAATTTGAATTAATATGTCGGCCAACAACTGCAAAGCTAGACGCAGCCTTGAGAGCAAACACGGAGAAGGGGATGATAATGGGCAGAAACAGCATTTGCTCTTTTGGGCCTCTTAGCAGAAAGTTAGCAACCCCCTCCCCATTAATGGCAGAATTCCGTTAAGCAGGCCAAGGAAGATTGGTCAACGTTCCCTAAGGCAACAAATTCCGTTATAGGTTTTCCAAACTCTGGATCGCGAAGAGAGAAGCCAGCTGAAGAATTACCAGCAGATGCTCAAGTAACAAGAGTTGCGATTCCAAAAGATAACGAAAACTGGAGTGATTTACGGAGTCACCAAGCTGATGATAAAGTGACTGCTGAGGAAGAGAAGAGTAGGCATCAAGAACACGAAGACGAGGTATTTCATACTTGTTTTAGCTTGCTGGCTATAGGGCGGGATATTTCACACACTGCTTTGCTTATGATATGTGTGAATTTCTTATGAATATCAAAAATACTACTGGGCGACTCACAAAGATGTACCCCCTTTTGACTGGAAAAAGGAACACAACGATAAAATGTCGGGACTTTTCGACTGCA
This sequence comes from Aurelia aurita, assembly GCA_004194415.1. NCBI lineage: Eukaryota > Metazoa > Cnidaria > Scyphozoa > Semaeostomeae > Ulmaridae > Aurelia > Aurelia aurita. The sequence continues at coordinate 760,767 of REGM01000122.1, forward strand.
CAACTAAATTTTTTTAATTCTCAACTTAAATGCACATACCTAGCATTTATAAATCGTCCACCAAACACCGGCGATACAAGCTCCCAAAGTCAAAATTTAGAGTGCACCTGATATCAATGGTTTTCAAGAAGGGCCTAGCCATGCTTGATTTTATTGGCATTTACCAAAGGAATTTTCAACTTCTTATATTTAGTTTTTACTTTTGAAAAATTCTCTTTAAGATGTTTCAATTGTTCTTGAAATCACTTTCGTTTTGAGGAAAAAATCGTTCCTTACATTCCATTAAAAAGTTATTTGTATCAAAGAAGAAGAAAAAGGAACACATGCACGCTTATTTTGGAGATGTGGCACAAGTTTATTGAACTCATCACATTTTTCTCATATTCGTTTAATAAGGGTCGTGGCTAAGCGTCTATGATTCTTTTCAAAAACAAAAACTAAAAATAAAAGCTAAGAGTTCCTTTGGAAAATGCTCAAGATTCTGATATCAAATCATGGTTGGGCCCTTTCTCAAAACCTCTCGTTTCAGGTGCACTCTAAATTTAGACTTTGGGAGCTTGTATCTCCGGTATTAGGTGGACTATTTATAAATGCTAGGTATGTGCATTTAAGTTGAAGATTTAAAAATTTAGTTGTGCAATTGGAAAGTCCCGATATCTTATCGCTTTGTTCCTTTTTTCCAGTCAAAAAGGGGTGCTTTTTTGAGACACCCAGTATTGGGGAGAAGCAACAAATGCTTTTACCTGTTATGGTTTTTCAAATAATTGATAGTCAAGTCAAGTCAAAAATTTTTCATAAGAATTCCAACCTAATATCGCTATGCGTTATAGATTACCAATAGACTTAATCGGCAAAGGTTTATTTTACCTATTTCAGGTCATGTGTCCATACTCTTGGGAAGTTTTGGTATTATTCTACTTTTTGTTTTCATGGCACAAAATATGTTATTAAAGAAATCAAAAGATGTTTTAACAAGAGATTGATCACCCGACTTGAATAGACGATAGCGCTAAGGATGGCGGCCGCGCAAAGTATGCTGGTAAAAAGCTCCCTGACGACCACCTAACGACATATAAATTGTGGTCTGCCGTTTCGACTAGCTAGCTGTGGTAAAGTTCGGGTAACGTTCCTACGAGTAATCAATCTAAACAAATACGAAAATCTTGTTATTCGAACGAGAATCTTTAATCAAAACTTTAATTCGAATCAAAACTTTACTTGTTCTGCTTTGGAAAGGTTTCTTTTCGAACCATGTTGCATTCGAATTCAAGGTCGATTCGAATTCGAGCTAACAAGTCGAAACGGCAGACTGAAATTTTTGTGTCGTTAGGTGGTCGTCAGGGAGTTTTTTACCAGCATGCTTTGCAGCAAAACACAACAGAGTCTTTGGAGCCGCCATCTTTAGCGTTAGTGTCTGTTGGGTGTAAACAAACCTTAGCCGATTAGGTCTATTACCTGAAATTGATATTTACTCACCGACTCCAGTAACCCTTGCATTTCCCCACCTATGCATAACACTGAATTCGTAATGGGATCCAGTATTTGTATGTTTATAAAATATCATGGCGTTCTCTCACAAGGAGATAAATAAGCTCAATCTGTTACTGGTGATTCTATTAATTTTGATAAAATCCGAAATATCCACAAAACCACTGAAGCAAAATCCAAATGATTTGTCTTGACCTGTGAATATGGGTTCTTTCTTCAACAAAAGTAAATTATCGTTTGAATTTCCTTCTGTCATTAAGCCTCGCCCGCAAAAACCTGTTGTTGACAGAGCTAGGTCATGAGTCTCAACTTATGTGAAATAACATCTGACTTTTTCCGTTCGTTTGCAGGAATTCGCAAGGCAGTTGCAACGCCAAGAAAAAGAAAAGGTATTACTTGAGATTTCTTTTCTTATTTCGTGTACACATATTTTGTTTATAAGAAACAGCTTATAAGAAACGGTAGGCTCAATGTTTTAAATAATAAAGCTAATTAGTAAATTAATAAAGCTAAGAAACTTTTGTAATTTGTAGTGTTAATTTTCGCAGGTCACCCGAAAATGTTTTGACACTATACTATACAATAATAGTGGATGTTTTCGCATTGTTTTGAGTGCGAATTACGTTATAACATGTTTTGAGATCTTACTAAGTAATTTGGAAGCCCTTCTAAAAAAATTATATTGGCTCTGCGCTTAGGGCATTAGCAATATAAGAAACACATAAGAAACTTTTGGTAGCAAAATGGCCCTAAAATTTAAGAAACTGCCTACCAACCTCGGACCTTAGTTTCTTATAAAAAATACGTGTACTGCTTTAACCGTGCTATAGTAAATGCCTATAACTATGGCTTCTTAGCCGATAAGTCATACTAAGATTTGACTTATCGTCGTGCAGATAAACTTGACAAATTTTTGCTGCATGCCTTATTTTCGTGTAGCTTGTTTCTCTTGCTTTTATGAGTTTGAGGGTAAAGGATCATCTATCTTTGTCACTTTTCCTTCTGTTTTATTGGAAAATATAATCTTTCGGGGAAAGGTCTCCCATGTTGCGTTACCTGTTTCTGGTTGAAACTGACTGCTTTATATTTTCGGTACAACAAAAAAAACCCGGTCAATGAGAGTTTTATTACCTGATGGCTTCCAGTTTTCACTAGCAAATTTTAATTAGATTGGATATAAAGTAGGCCTAGCTCCAATGACGGCAACAACGCGTTCTTGCATCGTGTTATACAAGGCTACGGGAAAAGCGCATGATATTTGCGATCAGCCAATTAGAGTGTCAGGATTTCTGTATTGCCTCATTTTTGAAATTTCAGTCAGGTGATAATATGAAAATGTTATCTTTTTACAGTTGCGAAAGTTAATGGAAGAACGAGACAGAGTGAGTATAGTTATGTGCTACTTTGTGGGACTGTAGTTCTACAATCTACAATCTACAATCTACAATGTTAATCTCCAATAAGGCTCAGCCCATCACAGAGATAAATGTTACTTACACTACATTACTTTTACGTTACCTAACTTCATTTAATTTCATACGTTATGTTAAAGGATTAGTAATCGGTTTAAAAGGGCATTAGGTCAATAAATTTTTCTGGACTGCATGGCAATACATACATACTACGGTTATGCATACGTAATTTGCAATTTCAGGCATCAAGAAAAGTAGTCCAAGCCCCTAATGACCTTAGCCAAAAAATTAAAAAAAAATATCTTTTCTTTAAATTTCACCATGCCTAGCAGGAAAAATCATTTTCATACAGTATGAAAGTCGCTGTGAGACGGCAAAGGATCATGGGGAGCACAGGGTCTTTAAGAAGCGTCATGAGTTTGTGGTCACGAAATCTATAGATTAAATGTCCGTCTGATCGAAAGATCCAAGTCTTTGAGACATGATTATCTCCATTCACATGGAATTTAGGAAGTGTTTTGAAGTGAAGCCAATTCAATATTCACCTCAGGGTCTGCACTTATGACTCGAGGTTACAGAGAAGTGAGCCTTACGCCCATCTTACTCATAGTTACACTCACTTCGCATTGAAACCGGTTTAAATTTCAAAGTTGCTTGTTTCATTCAAACTTTCTATAATAGCCCAAAATTCATCCGGCTTCCAAGTCAATTGTGTATTTGGAATCCAATACGACTTACTAAGAACTTAGAACATAATCCCCTCAGACCGCTTGCAAATGAAACCGGAGGGAGTTGCGATTGTAGGGTAGATATTAGAGGGTGTCGAAAATGTCAATGCTTAGGTATTTGCCAGGAAAAAGTTTAATGCTTCCTGACAGCAAAGTTTTAGCAGCAAAAGAGGAAATTATCTTGCACTTTTTAGGTCCTTAATCTCTACACACATTGGCTGCAAAACTCCTCCCTGAAAGACAATGTAGCCACAATGTTTCCTTCATATACACAGCTAATTTACTCGAGGGGTGTATCACTCCCTCAAAAAGCGTACGAGCTTTCCTGGAGAACAAAAGTATTCCAAGAGGATTTCAAGGATTTCTTGAGAAAGCAAAAGGATTTCCGTAGAAAATATACGAGATTTCTAGGGAGTGATTTGCCCCTCGAACTTATTACCCAGATGANAGCAGCAAAAGAGGAAATTATCTTGCACTTTTTAGGTCCTTAATCTCTACACACATTGGCTGCAAAACTCCTCCCTGAAAGACAATGTAGCCACAATGTTTCCTTCATATACACAGCTAATTTACTCGAGGGGTGTATCACTCCCTCAAAAAGCGTACGAGCTTTCCTGGAGAACAAAAGTATTCCAAGAGGATTTCAAGGATTTCTTGAGAAAGCAAAAGGATTTCCGTAGAAAATATACGAGATTTCTAGGGAGTGATTTGCCCCTCGAACTTATTACCCAGATGAAAAGATTTTCCCGCAATAATCATCATCTATATTAACTGGTCTTCAGCCTGTGTGATGTGATTTTCGAAAGATTTCAAGTTGTCACTGTTTCCCTTTATCTTTTCAATAAAAAGTCTTGTCCGCTTTTAAATTTCCAGACTGTTATCCATTTTAACATGTGTCAGGCTCTCACATTAACTTCTAGTGGTTAGATTATACTATCTAACCATTCTTTGAAAGGAATATTGTTTAATAAATATCCGCGTTAATGTTTTAAATGCCTCTATTATGAGGCTAACCTCATGTTTTGGGCTATCGTGAAATCTTATAACTCATGAATCTCATGCTTCAAAAAACTATCTTGATCGCTAGAAGATTGATCAATCTTTCTTAAACATTTCACACCCGATGAAACTATCACATGATAGTTAAATCCAGTACAAATTGCTGGTTGGCAGGGGGTATCGTAAGCGAAAAAAAGTTCATTTGAAAGGTCAGTGTCAAGTATGTAGTGTTTGAAATTAATAAAAAAATGTAAGGACTTAGCCTCCTACAAATCTGTCATTTCATATTGTATACCATGGGGCCATATGACCCGTCCAGGGGTGAACAGAGTAATACCCAGGTCAAGAAATACATAGTTTAAGCAACATTTCTACTTCTTATTCCAGAGGCTGGCACTGAAAATGCAAAGGAAAGAAGCTGAGGAGTACAAGCGAGAGCGAGCTGAGAGACAGAGTCGAAAGGCTTCTACTCGAGAGCAAAGAGGAGAGGTACGTCATTCTTTGATGTTTCCCTGACCGACTGTATTGACTTCATATGTTCTAAGTTTGAAAATATACAAGTATGCCGCCCAAGGAAGGACGTAGTCAAAGAGGAGAGGTACGTCGTACTCTGATGTTTCCCTAACCGCCTGGATTGACTTCATATGTTCTAAGTTTTGAAAGTATACAAGTATAACGCCCAAGGAAGGACGTAGTCAAAGAGGAGAGGTACGTCGTACTCTGATGTTTCCTTAACCGCCTGGATTGACTTCATATGTTCTAAGTTTTGAAAGTATACAAGTATACCGCCCAAGGAAGGACGTAATGTGTGCTGGTTTGGCCAGGGCTTGAGGGCGAATATATCGAGTTCAGCAAACATTGGTTGTTCTTCCTTTTAAAAATTGTAATAATTGCAAGTAAGTAGATCTTTGCAAACTTTAGTTATTAGTAGGGCCAAATTGGTTAGCAATGGAACTGTGGAATTATTTTTAAATTATACTTGGTGAACCAAAAAGAACTTCACATTTTGAACATTTGTCATAGGGAGAATACTTGAGGTATTGGAATAAATCAAAGTTTCCTTGATGGCGGAAAGGCCAATCTCGTCCCCAGAATGAGTTCGTTGCTCTACCTCTACTCTGGGATACAAGTGGCCGTTCTGCATTTTGATTGGCTATTCGAAAACAATAGATAACACAAACTATTTCTCGAAAACTTACTAATTATTCGAATAAAAACAATATATTCTAGTCACTAAGCAACGATCATTACAATGTTACTTTGTTGTTTGGAATCGAGGTCGCATAATGAGCGTTACCCTGCCAACCGCAAATCCATAATGGCTGCTAATCCGCCCTTATTTTGGGCGGATTGGGACTATTTGTACCAGGGTGTTCACTCGGCTTCATGATTAGCGTATGACGTAAACACACCCTGGGAACGAGGTCGCCGAAAGGCTGAATTATTTTTTGTGATTTTTAAAATTGGATTGATGAAATTCCTTTACTTAGAAATGCGTGAAAAAGGGAGAAGTAATCTCCTCACTTAGAACAACATGCAAATACATTTCATTTTCCTTAAGGCTTAAAGAGTTATTTTTACGAAAGTATCAGATCGCATACGTTACTGTTTTTATAAAGATTTGATTCGTATCTCTTGGGGGGAATGAACAGTGTTTGAATGAGGAGATTGTTTGTTATTTTGACCAAGGGTGTTAGGCCTCTTTTCACGCATTTCGAAGTTATGGATATTTTGTAAACTAAATTTTACCTATATTTCTAATACTCAGAAGAATAGAACAAAATCAAAAAAATACTTCAGCCTTTCGGGTAGTAACCAAATTTTGATTGATTCTAATACCTCAAGTATTATCCGCAAACGAATTTTAAAACATGTGAAGTTCTTTTTGGTCCACCCGGTATTCTGTATGAGAGGTCAGATCTGTGATAAATATCTTTCTTGATTTAGGGGGAGTGAATGAAGTGTGTATCAGATAATGAAATAAACCAAATTCTTCGTTAACACCGCTAAGAAAGGCTTGATTTGTATCGGTTGACACAATAAAAAGTGCAACTTTTTAGAAAATCGTCAACATTTGATTATGTAACGAATGTTGAAAATTTCTTTTTTTGCATCTGCCCAAAGAATCAATTTCATTTTTGAGGTATTTCACATTCTCGATATTGCTTTCAGGTTGTAAGAAATTCTATCTGCGCGAGGTACCTGACTATGATGCTGCTCTTAATACTTAAATGATTATCAGGAAAACAATTTGTCTTCATTGCAATATAAGTCAAATTTATTCCATTGGTTGTTTGTGAAACTCAGTTATCATTTTCAACGCATAGTTTTAAGTGAAGTAGCAAATATACCTTTTCAAACAAATAGTGGTTCTTCATAAGATATTATAGCTCAAGAGGAGGTTTTTAAAGCCTTTATCCTGTCATGGTTTGCTATGAAAATAGAATAACAGCTATTTCTTAATCACACAAAAAAAAATTCTAGATAACCTACAGGGTGAGTCAGAAAAAATGTGGGGTGTTTGCCAATTTTTATTGATGCAGTTTAATTCGCAAATCCGTTTCTTTAAATTTGATTGTACGAGGGGCGTTCAAGAAATTTCCAGATTTAAAAATTAAAAATAAGATAACTAAAATGTTTTGTCTATATCTTTTCAAACTACTCCCCAGCATTGTCTATACACTTCTGCATGCATTAAAACCACTTCTGGAACACGCTAGGCCATTCAATTTGGCGTATACCCTCAAAGTGCTCCAAAAATGCCTCTATTGCAAGATCAGGGGTGTCAAATCTCACCCCACGAAGCTTTGACTTAACAAAAGGGAACACAAAGAAGTCCCAGGGATACAGGTCAGGACTGTATTGTGGTTGTTCCAATTGTTGGACCCTTTCCGCTTGCAGAAACTCCTGTGCAGTGGCTGA
>REGM01000122.1:769770-790579 GCA_004194415.1 Aurelia aurita
CCCCCCTAAATCCACCACTGTATCAGAGCGGATGCGTAAAAACTCGTTTTGGCTTTTAGTGAAATGTATGATGTTGACTTCTCAACAATTTGAAAGAGTCAATTGTTTCATAGAGGAAATGCTAAATTAGATGGCGACTTGTACCATGTGTCCCAAGATGATGTATCAACTGGTTTCGGTAAGGGTAAGCCGGATTACCCGGAAAACAACAACTCTGCAGTTTAATGGAGTACTACTGTCGTGCAGCAAGTGTGAAGCTTAGCTATTTTAGACCAGGCCTTTGTCGGTTTGACTGGTGTAAAAAGAAAACAAATCACTGTTAAACATTGGCTTGATATGATCCATTTTGACACTGTCACTGTAGACTCAAGCTCAGTTAAGTGTAAACAAAAGTGTTGTTGTTGCTGATTCTATTTTCGAACTTTTTGCAAACTTTTTCATTCACGAAACAAGGCTCTTTGCGATCTCTCCGAAGTCTTGCAGCTTCAGGAGCAGAAGGTTTCAGATGCCTCGGATCTCTACCGTTTTCAGAAGAGCCCAACAGAATACGTCAAAAATCTTTCGGAAGCCTACCGAAAACAGAATGACCAAAAGAATGGGTTTTCATAAACAATGATCTGAAGCCTGCGAAGTCTACCGGTTTCGGTAGCATAGCACCAAAATAACGGGATTTTAGCTCCTACCAACTCTACCGTTTTCAGAAGATGGCCAAAAGAATACACCCTTAATTAAAGATTCGCGTTCGAATTACAAAATTTTCCAATTTGTTCACATTGATTTCTTGTTCCAGACTTTAACACAGCTAGCTAGTCGAAACGGCAGACCAAAATTTTTATGTCGTTAGTTGGTCGTCAGGGAACTTTTACCAGCATGCTTTACGTGGCCGCCATCTTTAGCGCTATTGTCTATTACGTTGCAAGAAGCCGTAGTGGGCTGAGATTGCTATAACATCAGCGCAATTCTTGTGCCTGGCTACTCTTAACCATGGGTGTCAGGACACCTATTAAGTAATTAATAAATTAATAAATGTTTATTTAATTGTTTTGATTGTTGTTGTCTTCTTTGTTTTGTCTCTCCCAGCCTTGGTTTGTGAGCAACATTTCAACCGACCTTGGCCTAAACTGGGCCCAATAGCACATGCACACAGGAATACAAGGGAGCTAGATTCGAAAAAGCGATTGGGCCCAGTTTAGGCCAAGGTCGGTTGAAATGTTGCTCACAAACCAAGGCTGGGAGAGACAAAACAAAGAAGACAACAACAATCAAAACAAGGTAAATAAACAATTATTTATTTATTAATTACTTAATAGGTGTCCTGACACCCTTGTTCTTAACACAATTTAACAACAATCTATGTCTAGTTTGTTAAAAGATTAAACAGATATTCCAAGAGCTCTATTTTTATCTTGATGTTGTTTGACAAGTTCTGGTTTGAATAGAACTGGGATATCTTCAATTTTGAGCAAAGATCATTTAAGCGACAGATTTAACACCAAACATCATCTTTGTACGCCTGGAGAATACATTTCGATTTGCTAAGTTTATAGAAGAACAGAATTTATTTCTTTTCGTGAATTATTTATGTTTTATTTACTTGAATATTCAATGGCTTGTTTCAGGACGACATGAGTTTTATTAGTTTGTCTCGAGAAGCTTTGTCGTGTGAATTCTATTTTCCGAAGTAGAAAAAGACTTAAAATTGAATGTCTGGGAATTTTATTTTCATCTCAAACTAATTGCTAGAGCTAAATTCTGGTTGCAATCTCCACTCGTAAAAGGGCTCTTCCTAAAGATTGAACATGAAATAAGCCTATGGGTAGTACAGTAATTCCCCGTGTGTAAGAACCTACTTTTTTGAAGCCAGGCTGAATTAGGTTCTTTTATTAAAGATACTAATGTTAATTTCAGGGTATAAAGATTCTTAAAGGTTCTTATTTGAAAGGTCCCTTGTGTAAACCACTTAAAGGTTATCACCAAGAAATTTTCTGCCCCTTTTATTTGTTTTTTTGCAATGTTATTAAGGACCTAATAACTAATTCTAAGCTTCCAAATAGCAGAGGAGGAGGCTCAGATGTTAACAGCCAACTGGGACAAAAACGAACTTAATAAGGACAATAAAAAAATCAACTTTATTACCCTTGTCATAAGAGCATAATTTTCCGTCAAACTGAAACAGGTTCTTAATTACGAGGTGCATAATTTAGGAAAAACGTATGTTCTTATTTTTGTAGGTTCTTATATGCGGGGAATTACTGTATGGTAAAATGGAAGAATTGTTTTATCTTCAAATCACCATTTTTAGATTCCCAATATCACTTTTAGAACCAAAGATAGAATTAAAACAATTTCAAGTGTGTATCCTGATATTTTCTGTTCTTGCTTTCGAACAAGGCGTCGTAGCATAGTTGAAACTTATCTTGTTCAGTGAATTCCATCGTAGCTGTTGACGTTGCTTTTGGGAAATATCAACGACCTCCTTTTACGAGCATCTGCGTGAAAAGCCAAAAGCTCTCCAGAAAACTTTGTTGTTCGTCGGCATTTTAAAATTGGACCGTTCAGAAGTATCAAAAAATTGACTTTCTTTTACACGAAAAAAACTGTCGGTTGTAAGGTCATTGGATTTCGTAGTGCTGAAAGAAACACAGAAACAAGAAAGTGCTGATTGCCTTCATTTCTAAAACGGTAGGACGTTTAGTTAATTTTCGTTAGATATTTTGATATTTGGTTTTTGAGAGTGAATATCCCTCATACCAAATCTTAAGGCGCTTCATAGTGCCCTAAAAACTAACTTGATGCACTACTGAGATTTGTTCCAGATTACTTCATTCCCTTAATTTCANTTTTAAAATTGGACCGTTCAGAAGTATCAAAAAATTGACTTTCTTTTACACGAAAAAAACTGTCGGTTGTAAGGTCATTGGATTTCGTAGTGCTGAAAGAAACACAGAAACAAGAAAGTGCTGATTGCCTTCATTTCTAAAACGGTAGGACGTTTAGTTAATTTTCGTTAGATATTTTGATATTTGGTTTTTGAGAGTGAATATCCCTCATACCAAATCTTAAGGCGCTTCATAGTGCCCTAAAAACTAACTTGATGCACTACTGAGATTTGTTCCAGATTACTTCATTCCCTTAATTTCAATCAAGATGAAAGAAAACTTAAGGTGGCGTGATCATTTATAATCGGAGGAAATTGAACCTTATCCTCCTGATTTGCAAAATCTTACGTGAAAAGAGCCGACAAAATTCTTCCCCAACTTTGACGCGTCGTACATTTAGCAAAGCATGTTTGTGTACGTCAGAAGAAGGCTTATTTCATTGAAGCGTATTTACACATCTATATTTATTGCTAAATTGTGTAAACATGGCCTAAGTTTTAAAATTATTTGTCAGCACACAATATCCGTGAACAAATTGCTAGCTAAATAATTTGTGATTTTCTTTGCTAGACAAGCACTAAATTGAGAATTTAACGCAATCTGTTTACACAAATTTGAAACAGATTTGTTTGCCATCGTCAAGACTGTGCAGTAGGCATTAGGGGGGGTTCAGCTCTTTGAGTGACTGCCGCATTGCCATTCCGCATTAGTGACCATTCCACATTCCACAATCGAATGCGAAGTTGCATCTCGGGATTGCATGAGGGTTTCGAATTCGAAATCTAATTCGAATCCGATTTCGAAGTTGTCGAGGCTGGTGTTTTCGTGCGTTTAAAAAACCCCATACGATCCCATGATGCATTGCGTTGAGCGCATTCGCATTAGACTGCGGAATGCTCTATTAGTGTGTTTTTAAAGCAACTTGAAACTTCTGTATTTTAGCGTACTTTCTACCCGTTGGAATTCTTTTGCCGGGCTAAGATTCCTTTGCCACGAAAAAATCCTTTAAAACATAAAGCTATGGAGTTGAAAGAATGGGCTCGTTTTCATTAGGAATAAAGTCTGTGTCTGAATGGACTTGCCCAAGTCGTCTTGTAAGAAAGAAAGAGACGATTTGTTCTTAACAGCTCACAGCTGGATAGCCGGCCGCTCTTTGGCCAGCAGGCTGCACCTTAGATTACGATTTTTGACCAATAGTAGAGAAGATAGTGATTTTCTCAAAAAGAAAATAACGGGGGCCAAACTAAAATTGAAACAGAAATATCTACGATAAACTTCGCGACACACCTGTGTATACAGTAGAAGTACAAGAATAAGTAACCCCCTGGTTTTGGATTTCTTGCGGTCTGAACAAATTGGTGATTTCTGGCATAACCTTCTCTCTGTCATAATCATAATCATAATCATAAACTTGGGATTTACAGTTAGTTTATTTGTAGTTAATATAGACTAGAAACTAGAATTAGTTACTAAAAGCTAGAAACTTATTAACACTAACTATTTACACCAAAAAATATACTATGTAGAAGAAAATTAAATCCCAAGTTAAGTGTAAATGTATCACGTACAGTCATTGACATCCCATCGACGGATTTCTTTCTTAATTTTATCAAACTAAAAATGATATCTAAAAGTATGAATCCGGGGTCACTTGAAATGATGTCTATAAGCAAGCTAACCTTCTGTTTAAGCAAGATTTTAACATCCTGTTACATTTTCACGCTCTTAACTGCAATTTTCAGCCGTCTTCAGCCGAAAACTTTTGATAGCAGGCCTAAAACTAGCATGATTAGGAGCGCCATTTTGTACTGTTGCATGACAAAGAGGCTAGCCACAATTTAGGGGCAACATCATGACATCAGGACGCACCCCAAACAATAGATCAGCCTTGTTCGGGTTGAATATGACGTCATGGTGCACCGACTTTGAGTAAGATGACGTCACTGTACGCCAGCGACTCATTTGAGTATCAAATATTTTCAGAGAAAAGACGAAAAATGGTGGGGAAAATTTCGATGCACTATTAATAACAGTATAATCTTCCATTTTTTCACAAATCATGCTAACCCCGGATTTTTCCAGTAACAGTTAACGTTTCTCCAAAATTCAAAGTTTTGATCGTGAAGTAGCATTTAAAGTGAGTGAACTGAGCTATAAGGCGCTCGTCTATAAATAGGATAAAGAAAAACCAAAACACGCCATTGTTTTCTTTGGCTTTGGTTTCTTTGCCCACTTGCTGGATTATCAAATACAATAGGCTATTTATAAACCTATGAGATCTCCTTTTTTAACTCAGGTTATTCCCTTGAATACGAATTTAATGGGATGTTTAGCTAAAACTATAAATAGTGGTACCTTTCCCGAGCGTCTTTGTGAAAGTGAGAGGTAGCTTGATTCTAACTTTTTTTAAGTCTGAGGGGAATAAGTCTACATTGTTCATATATTACATAATCACAAATTGACCATGTTCCTACCATGGTGAGAGTTTCGACCGGTGTCATGCTCTGCCTCTTAATTGCTGATTTACACCTTTCCTAAATATTTCAGTTTTTGTTTTGATATCTCTACTAATTGTCTTCTTCGAACACTGCGTTTTCGTTTCCCATTGTTGTTTCCGAACTTACGTTTTGGTTATCTGAGTGATTCGGTCCTTCTTCTTGATTATTTCCTGCTGATTCCGATTCCGAAAAATTCCTTAATTGTAGCTGTGGACCTTTCTTGTTAGTTGAACCATGTCCGTTTTTATTATCCCCAAACGTTTCTTTGCCCATCACAGGCTTGCCTTTCGAAATCCCATTTGTTTGGTTATGATGCGTGCCGGGACTGTCAGTTAACCCTTGCTCGTAGTTACCAGAGCGTACGCTAAAATACCGTGCGACAGCACCGTCTTGATTCGTCCGCTCATCGGCGTTTGAGTTGCTAAAGGAATACACTGTTCGTCTCCGGAACTTGAATATATCACTGACCGCCTCTTTGATATATGGTAACTTCAATATGCAAATTAACGGATTTAATCCGCTTCCTGAAGGCACTAGCACGAACACGATGTCACGCAACACGTGTCTAAAGTCACACGAACACGATAGACAAAACTGTAAGATGTAGACGAGGATAAGCGCGGGAAAATAGGTACACAAGAACGTAGCGAGCATCGTAAAAAATACTCGGGTAATTCTTCGCTCTTGGATGAAATGACGAGTATTCTTCGCTTGCTCTGAAATCAATTTTCGTTGCTGCTTCAATCTTCGTCGTTCTTGTTTTGGCGTCCTTCGTTCTTGAGCCGTCTGCTCGTCTCCTTGACTTTCACTTACGGTTGAACTACGACCACGGAGAGGAATCCCATTGGAGACGCTCAAGCTTACTCGCTTTTTACCGGGGCTGTTGATTAAGTGCGACTTTCCATTCCTCGGGTTCTGTCGTTCCATATTTTGACTTAATGGTTGGAGAGCAGTGCTCGGCTGAACAGTCTCATTTTCGTTTGAGATTCCTAAATTCTCATTGTTTGTGTCACTGTTTCTTTTGGTTGCGAGGCTATTCCGTTTTCGTCGCCGAATAAATATACGATGCCACTGTTGTCTTGGGTTTTGTTGCTCAGAAATTGTCTCCAAGTGTTCTCCATTCATTATTTGCGACTCTTTTATTGAGCGGAACTGATAACTCCTGCTCTCTGTGGCAGAGATCGAACTAGCTCTGTCTCTAATATTGCTGCTCGGTCTGTCAGGTGTAGCTTGATTTGGTGAGCTTAACCGTCTGTGAATAACTCGCGAAACTTTCTTCAAATTCTTCATAATTTTCAAGTATGTCAACAATGTGATCCCAAATATACTAACAAACGAGATATGCGCGTAAATTACAAGCAGCGTAACATAACCAAACAGGAAATAGAACCCAGTGAATGCAGTCGCGAGAACCCAAATCCCGATTGAGATCACAACGCAACGAGATTTCGTGAATTGCCTTCGATTTGTCGATAGCGAAACAAACGCGTAATATCGATCAAAGCACATTGCGGCCATACTAAACAAGCTCGCAGATAATGACATAAAGTATGTAATATGGACGATGTAAATGAATGTCATGTTTATACGCCGTTGCGCTTCGAGGTAATGGAACATTATCGAAACAGGCATTGCTATAATGCCTACGAAGACATCACTTAACGCTAGATTAGCGAGAAAATACGCGAAAGGCTTTCGAAGTTTCTTGTGAGGGTCTTTTACGATTGCGACTACGACAAGGAAATTTCCTGTTGTTATCACTATTGTTAGTATGACTGACATGACCATTGTGAAGTAAGACAATGGGACTGGAGCCCAAGCTCCTGGGAAACACGGGTCTGCCATTTTATGCTGCCCTGCTAAATTTGCTGCTAGATTTGAGAGTGTTCAAAGACTAATGTTTTACTTCGACGGTCAAACTTGTTGTTGTTTATTCATCCATGTGTCGCTGATTTCCTTGCCACTTGAGTAAATTTCTGATATAAAACGGCTATGCCATTTTAAAATTTGTCCAAAAAGAATATGTTAGACCGCTTTGCAATTTATGCTTAGAAATTTCGCACTTAATTACCGATTTACAGTACTGTTACAGTAGTTGCTGTTACAGTAGGTCTTCCTGCATAACTACCGTTTTTCCGTATTGATACCTGAAACTCAATACATATACCATAGATTGGCATTGGCCTTGAACGAGGGTTCTGGAATCTCCTTTGAAGTCGAAACTTTCCAGTCGCTTTAAGTACCTTTCAAATCATCTGGCTCTGTGTGTATTTTATCGACTTCTTCTTGAAGATGAACTTTTGTAGCGGTATCTTTCTTTTTCCGAATATGCAACTTTTAGTAGGCCAATTTCTTTGCTTTGACAGTTTTTCGTACCTTCGTAGAACTTTTGTTGCCAAAGACGTTCGTCCTCTAGGCTAATCTATAACGTGTGTGGTGTGGATGCAACAGTTGTTAATTCCTACAAGAAAAAGTTGAAGTCGAAGTAAGTAAAGGTCACTTGTAGTTGATGTCCAGGACATCATGACCTAGTACAACTACTTGATTTCATTTTGCCAATTATGCCACACTACTCAGATAGCAACAGCGTCTGCGGAAAAAATCGAACAGACGATCTTATATCTGTTCAAGTATTCAAGTATTCAAGTATTCAATGTATATTCTAAGCAATTTAAAACTAATACATTGCAACTATTGTAGTATATAATAGAAAAGGTAATTTTACAAGTATAATAGTGACATATATGTATGTATACAATTAACAACAGAATATTGCTGAAGGACATACGAAAAGAACTCAAAAGAGCTTTCGAGCCATGTGCCCCTTTCATGAATTACTATTTTATGAACAACAATTATTGAATATACGATGAAAGTAACGCATTGCTACAGGTTATAAAGAACTAGAAAAATACTAATCTATCAATCTACTTACTTTAATTTTAATAAGAGGATTAAGTGAAAAAAAAGAGTAATACAGATACAGACAGGGTTAATGCTTTCAAAACATGCATCATCCAAGTCATAACTCCAGAAACTCACTGAAACTCCAGATCGCTCAGACTTGCAAAACTCGTTTTAATGGTGATATCTTCATTTTTAAAGAGATTTAATCAAAGTATTTAAATTGCATTCTTCAACTGTTCTAAATAGTCTACTTTAAGTGGAGCTTGCTTTCAAGAGAGGTGGTCAGTTTTCATCGAATTGAAGTTATTTTCATTTTTAATTTCATATGTATTAAACTGCATTCAGCCATTAACATAAATATTCCACTACTATAGGCGCGATCAAGCTTGCTTTCAAGAGAGGCTATCAAGCTTCATTTAATCGCAGATAGTTTTAGTTTTAATTTCATATATATCAAACTGCATTCAACCATCAACATAAATAGTCCACTATCACGGCGGTCAAGCTTGCTAAATTAATTTTTCTTTCATGACTGTTTTGGTGAGTAATATGCCCTCAAATCTAAATAGTTCACTATAGACGCAATCAAGAATGCTTTCAAGAGAGGCGATCAAGTATCATTGAATTAGAGATGTTTTTATTTCTAATTTGATAATATTAAACTATATTCAACCATTAACATAAATAGCCCATTATGGCGGCGGTCAAACGTTTTAAGTCAAATTTCCTTTCATGACTGTTTTGGCGAAGTTTTGATGCCATGTCACCCTCACATACAGCCGCGATCAAGCTTGCTTTCAAGAGAGGCGATCAAGCTTGCTTTCAAGAGAGGCGATCAAGCTTGCTTTCAAGAGAGGCGATTAAGCTTCATTAAAATTGAAGAGATTGTTAGTTTAATTTCAAATAAATTGAATTGCATTCACCCATGAACATAAATAGTCCACTATAGCGGCGGTCAAGCTTGTTAAATCAAATTTCCTTTTATGAATGTTTTGGTCAAGTGAACGTAGTATTGCTGTTTTGATTATTATTGATCAAATAACNAACATAAGTGGCGCGTGCCGTTCTTTTGTGCTATGTTTAGACTAGATCGCTATATCTCCGTTCATTTACTTTAAGTCAAATTTCCTTTCATGACTATTTTGGCGAAGTTTTGATGCTTATGCCACCCTCACATACAGCCGCGATCAAGCTTGCTTTCAAGAGAGGCGATTAAGCTTCATTAAAATTGAAGAGATTTTTAGTTTAATTTCAAATAAATTGAACTGCATTCACCCATGAACATAAATAGTCCACTATAGCGGCGGTCAAGCTTGTTAAATCAAATTTCCTTTTATGAATGTTTTGGTCAAGTGAACGTAGTATTGCTGTTTTGATTATTATTGATCAAATAACAAATGCGAAGGCGAAATCGCTTGACCTGCCAGTTTTAATTGCTTACCAGACCTATTAGCCTCTTAAAGTAGCCACTGATTGTTTTGATCCACCAATTAATCAATGAGCAGCAGCATTGGTCTGCTTGCATTGTTTAAAGGCTCGGAGATGGTTTGCTAGAGAAACAATCAAGATAATAATCGAATATTGATGACTTCACCTCAAATTACATCTTGTTTCGAGATCAAAATTTTGTTTGTCTAATTCAGACGCAGCGGATTCTATTGATTTAAAATCTCATCCACTCAGACAGCGTTTCAGCCATTGTATTGGCCAATCACACAATTTAGTCAATCAATCATCAATCAATTGATCAGTAAATCGTTTTTTCATTTGCTCACTTGATCCACTCAGATTGCGTTTCAACGATTTTATAAGCCAGTCACCCTATTTATTCAATCACTAAACAATCAGTTGATCAGTGCGTCCATTACTCACTTTCTCAAGGAAGTAAATCACTTAGTCACTCACTTAACCACTTTTCAACAAGTCACTGTCCAACTTAGTCAATCAGTCAACAATCAGTTGATCAATAAGTAAACCACTCACTTACTCACCTGCTCACTTGCTCACTCACTCACTCAGTTGCACACTTAGCCCACTCAGATAACGTTTCAACGAGTGTATTGGTCAATCATCCAATCTATTCAATCACTCAGCAATCAGTTGATCAGTAAGTAAATCACTCAGTCACTCACTTAACCATTTTTCAACAAGCCACTGTCCAACTTAGTCAATCAGTCAACAATCAGTTGATCAATAAGTAAACCACTCACTTGCTCACCTGCTCACTTGCTCACTCACTCACTCAGCTGCTCACTTAGCCCACTCAGATGACTTTTCAACGAGTGTATTGGTCAATCACCCAATCTATTCAATCACTCAACAATCAGTTGATCAGTAAGTAAATCACTCACTTACTCACTTGCTCACTCACTCACTCACTTAGTTGCTCACTTAGCCCACTCAGATAACTTTTCAACGAGTGTATTGGTCAATCATCTAATCTATTCAATCACTCAACAATCAGTTGATCAGCAAGTAAATCACTCAATCACTTACTTGACTCACTTTTCAACAAGTCACTATCCAATTTAGTCAATCAGTCAATCAGTCAAGAATCAATTGATCAGTAAGTAAGTCACTCACTCACTCACTCAGCCCACCCGGATAGCGTTTCAGCATGTAGATATATCAATGATCCAATCAGTCTGGCAGTTAGAGCAATCAACAAATCAAGCAGTCAGCCAATCGTTCGATCAATCATGCAACCAACCAACCAACCAACCAACCAACATCTCACTATGCCAATCTCTATATCACTCGCTTATGCTTGGTCACACAAGAATAATAGCGCTTAGAATTGGGATGAAGCATTTTCTAAACTCGTTTTAAACGCATTTTTAGTGAGTTATCGCTTCCAAATAGACCCAAAACTCTTGGGCTCCATCCAAATGACGTCGAAGGCGCCGACAAAATATCGAAATGGAGGCAAAAATGATTTCAACAAGTTTTACCGTCGCATTTTGAATGCATATCTGACGCGATTTACTCTAGTGTTAGCCAAGCGATTTACTCTAGTGTTTGTCCGCGATATTTGTGAATTTATTTTAAAGCTTATAGTTCATCCAGACGGCATGACGTCACAGCAGTGATNACTATTTTTCGTAGCACTGCAATGGCTTCCTTTGCATCTTTTGAAAATATCGTCGACATAAATCAAAACAAATTGTCGTTTCATGCTTTAGCAGGTATCATAGCAGCTCAATACCTCTTCAGAGCGTCTAGCGTGCCGATACGCACACCCAGTTATGTCGTCAAAAAAGCCCTTACACCGTCGATGAGCTGTACATTACAATGGCTTCTTAGACAACCGACTTGATTTGTCTGTTTCAAAAGTGTGTTCAATTTTAGCACATTGTTTGCGCGGCCAAGCAGGTGTTACCGGCAAATTGCAAAATCGGTCAACGAGAATTCTCAGCGAAAATTGGCTGTTATTTGAGTTGTATATGAAGTCCTGTGAATTGCTTCTATGCTTTGTTTGAAGAAGCAGGGCTAGAAGCGATGTTCTTGCAAATGTTGTTGACTAGTCAATTAAATGTTGCACGAAAGCACGATAAATTTCATGCACCTTAGTTAAGCAGTTGTTCTCCATATCTAAGCATATTTCGGAACGTTTTCTGGGTTTCTAGAAAGCGTGTTAGCGCTGCTGTACCTCTTCTCTGAAAACTCGTTGACCTTTAAACTTTCAGAGCTACTGACATTTTGCTATCATCAGTGATCTTACCACTTGGTTTTTATTTTCACTCTAGTACCTATGCCGTTGGTGACTATAAATTAAGGGATTACTACGGCTGGCTAGTCGAGCCGCGAATATAAACAAAGCATGTAGCAAAAGATTTCCTGAAACCCAGGTAGCTAAGCCACTCGGTATGCACGAGAAAAGAGATTATTAAGAGAAGAAATGAGTTTAAATCGAAAGAAAAAGGATTGATATGAACATCTGCCACCAAATTTTATTTATCTAATAAATAGTGGGGATTTCAATTGTCGTCTATTTTGTGTGAATTCAAAGTAACACTCCATGTTCAGCTTCTGAATTGTATGAACAAATTTTGGCGGCACAGATGTTTAGATGTAGCTTTCTTGTTTCGATATATGCACTACTCTGGCTACCAGAACCAAGAAAATTAAAAAAAGGAAAAAATTGAAAATTAAGATAAAATTGAAAACTTTATTTGTTCTCTTTAATTTTTTAATTTTTAATTTTCCAATTGTTCTGGCTCTGGTACCCAGGGTATATATGCACATGTCTTGTCTTAAAAACGTTTCTTTGCATGCACAAGGAATGAGTTAGCTACCTTGGTTTCAGAGCATCTTTTTCGGTCTGCTTTGTTTATATTAGCGGCTTTACTTATCTGCCGTAGAAATCTCTTTTTCTGCAATCGCTTGTTGCTTTCTACTGGCTTGTCAATCAAAAATCCATCGTTACAAACAAGGGTAAATATTATAGAAATAGCATCCATTGTTATCATCATCATCATCATCATCATTATTAATTTATTTTTAGTAGGCTTACAAATAATATAGATATATTAAAGCTAATTTATGCCTACTATCTATATTACAATAGGAACAAAAAATTATTTATAATCGCTAAAAAACTAAACAGTATATAAAATAATATATGATGGCTACGTATCATGTTAGATACCCAATCTGTGGTATATATGTTTTGCATAGCCTACAGCATTTCTCGCCCTTCCAAAAATTTGGTTTTTAGAAATAGGAAGGGTGCTTGCTTGCTTTATTACATTTGGTAAAGTTGCCCAAAGTCTATTTCCAGGGAAAGATATTGTCTCAATGCTAAAGGTCGTTGTGTGTGCCTTTGAAAGCTGTGAGTCGCTACCATGCCTTAGCTTGTCCGTGAAAATATCCTTCGTAAAAGGTGGATGTAGGCCAGACTTTGTTATATAAATTTCGGTCAACAGCAACTGTAGATTATTTACGTGGATGGATACCAAATTCCTTTGTTCCAGAAAAGACTCAAAATCTGTTTGGTAGTCTTTGTTCGCAAAACCCAATGCTTTTTTGTGGATATGAGTTATTCTGTGAAAAAGTTCTGTCATAGAACATCCAAACAAGTGGGCTGTAGCTAAAGTGAGATAAGACAAATGCTTGCATGACCTGCTTTTGCTGTTCAATGTGAAATCCATTGTTTTGATTGACACGCCAACGCCACTAACAAAGCGATTAGTGATTGCAAACAAAGGGATTTCTATGCTCGATTGGCCAGTTTGTAATTGAAAACAGAGCAAGGAGCAAGCCGCAAGAAATGCAAGCTGCCTGAATCGCCTGAATGGCATGAAACGTGAACTTACCCGCTGTACATTCGAAAATGGTTGTTACGAGATGACTTTCCTTATCTGAAAACTCAAATTGATTTCAGCAGCCTTTTCTTTATGGACAGCTATTTGGATTGCTGCAATCAAGGGTAAAGATTGGTTCACATACCCCTCAAGGAACTTTCCCAGGTCCTATGCTCTTTAACTAATGATCTATGTCTGATGTAGCCTGTGTCACAGACCATACATAACGAGGGGTAGTTATGGTCTGTGTAATGGACTCACTTTTGTTGTCCCAGTTTCACAGAGATCTTGTGAAATCTGTTGTTCCATGGCTATTCAAATAATGATATTGGCTTATCTAGCTCTCTGTTTGTTTAATTTGTTTTGTATTGAAGTCGTTGGGACAACAAAAATTAATCCATCGCACAGACCATATCTCCCTCTGGTTATGGTCTGTGACGCAGGCTATGTCTGATGAGACAAGACTCTGAGATCTGTCACTTTGATAACCTTCATATGCTCTTGTGCGCTAGACTTTCGAGAAATAGTAACCAATTTGGAAAATGATCTCAGCAGATTATTTGAATGGTTTACAAACAACGGAATGGTTGCAAACCCAAAAAATTC
The DNA here is from genome assembly GCA_004194415.1 of Aurelia aurita. NCBI lineage: Eukaryota > Metazoa > Cnidaria > Scyphozoa > Semaeostomeae > Ulmaridae > Aurelia > Aurelia aurita. The sequence goes on from REGM01000122.1 coordinate 783,964, forward strand.
CAGCTAATGTTCCTTGGCTTGAAAGCGAAGAGAGGGATGCGCTTTAACATCGAGGAGAACCAATTATCTGCAACAGATCATGTTAAACTGCTAGGGATTGAAATTGACAGCAAATTAAAGTTTAACAAACACGTTCAAACGTTATGTTCAAAAGTCAACAAAAAATCAACAGTGCCGCTAATTTAATTGTTTTGTAAAGTATGTATATATATTTTTGCTTTTAAATAGATATCTTTCGATTGATGCGTATTTGGTATTGCTTTCATGAGCAGTACAAAATGTAAACTAATAACGTTATTTGTCTATCTACAGGGTGTCCCCAAAAAATTGTGCCCCGTTTACCTGAAGATTGTGGCGAAATGGAAAAGGATTCTTGCTAAATTGTTGGATGATCTTGCTCTTCAGATGTGAAATTAAAGTTTGCTACCATCCCCGTAAAAATCCGTTGAACAATGATGGAGCTATGATCTTCAGAAGACCAAATTTGTCTGATGACTGAAACCAGCGGTCGGCCATTTTGTCTTACTATTTTGCAGCGATAAACAGCTTCATGGATGAACTGAAACAGCCCCTAATTTCATAGCTCTCGCAAAACTGTCAATGACCTCCTTGATGATTATTTGGATTTTTGCGAGAGTTATGGCATTGGAAAATTCTGTTTGGGTTCATCAATGAAGCTGTTTATCACTGCAAAATAGTAAGACATAATGGCCGACCGCTGGTTTCAGTCATCAGACAAATTTGGTCTTCTGAAGATCATAGCTCCATCATTTTTCAATGGATTCTTACGGGATTAGCAGCAAATTTTATTTGAACATCCGAAGAGCAACACATCATCCACAGGTTTGGCGAGGATCTTGTTTCCGCTTCGTCACAATCTGCAGGCAAATAGGGCACAATTTGTTTGGGACACCCTGTAGTTTTTGCGAGTACTATTCAGACAAAACCATGCCAGGAAAGATTTCATTTTCATTTTTCCTTATTTCTACACAGTAGCCCCATCAGTCGAGAGGACTACTTTGCAGAGGGCGGTGTCAAACTTTACAATAATAACTAAAAATAAATTGATTAAAAACTAAGCTTATGTTTACAATATAAAAAAATCCAAAAGTAATTAGAGTAAGGCTGAGAAGGGTGAATTGCTCTTCAGCCTACTTTTAGAAATGCTAAGGGAGGTTGCTAGTTCGACATCCAAAGGCAATTTATTCCAAGTCTTTCACCCCAAAAAGATATAGCTTTCTGCCCACTTCAAGTGTTCTTCCTTGGAACAAGGACGTCGGCAATGGCATTGCGCAAATTCATATTTATATCACGAGCAGAATTTTTCATAAATAGTTTCGAAAGATAACCGGGCAATACCAGACGCAAATACAGATTGAAATCAGTCCTGTCATTTAACATGAAAAGAATCTTGAATACGCGAGTATCTTCAACCAGTTCCTGAAAATCCTTTCAAATCTAGTGTTATCTTTCTCACCAAAATCAATCATTTCTCGTTTCATTCCCACGAAGAGCACTAAATTATTCTATCCTACAAGATAATTGTGGATCTGAAATTCGAGATTTTTGAGAAGTACTGCTGTAAAGATAGTTATTTAGACAATGGTGCTCAATTTGCAATAGATTTCTGACTAATCTATTTACGAATTATTATCTTATCTGTCAGGGCCAATTTATGACTGCCCTCGCTTAGAAAATACTGTCTATGATAAAAAATGTCTTCTTTTCTTTAAATGTCAACCTTCTTCCTGTGTTCTCTTTCTTCGTCCTCCCTTCCACATACCTCTTCCGATTTGTTGACCATTTTTCTAGAACCTTCCTCGTGTCTTCAGCCTCCCCAACGTGTCTGCCCTTGTTAGCAAAGACCAGAAAATTCGGGAAGAGTGTTATAAATAGACAACACTATTAACTCTTTTTTCAAATATAGAAAAACATTGAAATACATCGCTAGAACCCTTTCAAAATTTACTTGATTTTGACATTTTTCGAGAACGAAGGAAGCGCTGTTCTGAAGCAACCACTTATTTTGACTTTCTTGTGCCATAAGTTCAGCAATCATTTGTCAGATTAACTCAAGCAAAGTCTCAAACTCTAAGTTTAAGGTTATCCTATGCAACTGTATAAAACACAGCATAGGGCTCAAATCTTTAAAAAGGTGGGTGTTAACATTCTGTTACATTTTTTGTTTTAATTAAATGGCTTGAAAGGAACTGAGGGTACTTTCCTGTTAATCTGCCGTGGAAATTATTTTCTATCTAGATTATATTCAAAATGGCGGCATTTATTATATTTGAGGCCTTTGACGTCATCAAATTTCTAAATCCTAAACTAGAAGAGCGACAGATTTTTGCTTGCCACCATATTGTAGACCTTCATAAACAATGGTTTTCTTGAAGATTTTATCATTTTCCCTCTATTAATTTAGGATTTACGCTGGTTTTAATTTTTCAAAATTTCCATGAATTCTTGAAAATTTGACGAAATCTATTCAACAAAAATATAAACGCCGCCATTTTGAAAATAAACAAGATATCAAAAAGTTTCCACAGCAGATTTACAGCAAAGTACCCTAAGTTCCTTTCAAGCCATTCAATTCAAAGAAAAATGTTTTAAGATTTGAAAGATTTGAGCCCTATGCTATAAAACACTGGACAATTGAAATTACAGTTCCCACCGGCGGCACTTAAATAGGGCACAATGTTTTTAGGGCACCCTGTGGATGAATATAGAATCTAGCAGCACAACCCGACCCTTGCACAGAAATCCATAACCTTATTCGCCTCCAACATAAAATGTATATTTGAATTTAATTTTTTTGCATTTTCTTTTAGTTGTTTGAATCAATGCACATATTGCAAAACAAAACATGCACGAGATGAATTAGGATCATACTCACCAGAAAAAATTGTTGAGAGAGCAAAGCAATCATTTCAAGGTATTTAAAACGTAATATCAAAAGTTTGCAAATAACTTTACATTGTGTAATAAGTTAGCCTAAAGCCTGGTTCACACTTCGTCGTTGAAGTCGCTGGAGTCGTTGAGGTCGCTGGAGCAAACATCCCAGAAGACCAAATGACCGACTGTGAACGGCGAAAATAAACTCCCCAATTACCCTGATGACACCAATGANTGCAATGGCTTCCTTTGTATCTTTTGAAAATATCGTCGACATAAATCAAAACAAACTGTCGTTTTATGCTTTAGCAGGTATCATAGCTGCTCAATACCTCTTCAGAGCGTCTAGCGTGCCGATACGCACATCCAGTTATGTCGTCAAAAAAGCCCTTACACCGTCGATGAGCTGTACATTACAATGGCTTCTTAGACAACCGACTTGATTTGTCTGTTTCAAAAGTGTGTTCAATTTTAGCACATTGTTTGCGCGGCCAAGCAGGTGTTACCGGAAAATTGCAAAATCGGTCAACGAGAATTCTCAGCGAAAATTGGCTGTTATTTGAGTTGTATATAAAGTTCTGTGAATTGTTTTTATGCTTTGTTTGAAGAAGCAGGGCTAGAAGCGATGTTCTTGCAAATGCTGTTGACTAGTCAATTAAATGTTGCACGAAAGCACGACAAATTTCATGCACCTTTCTTACGCAGTTTTTCTCCATAGCTAAGCATATTTCGGAACGTTTTCTGGGTTTCTAGAAAGCATGTTAGCGCTGCTGTACCTCTTCTTCGAAAACTTGTTGACCTTTAAACTTTCAGAGCTACTGACACTTTGCTATCATCAGTGATCTTACCTCTTGTTTTTTATTTTCACTCTAGTACCTAAGCCGTTGGTGACTATAAATCATATAAATCAAGGGATTACTACGGCTGACTATAGTCGAGCCGCGAATATAAACAAAGCATGTAACAAAAGATTTCCTTAAACCCAGGTAGCTAAGCCACTCGGTGTGCACGTGAAAAGAGATTGGATTGTTAAGAGAATAAATGAGTTTAAATCGAAAGAAAAAGGATTGATATGAACATCTGCCACCAAATTTTATTTATCTTTCAAATGTTGTATATTTTGTGCGAATTCAAAGTAACCCTTCATGCTCAGCTTCTCAATTGTATGAAAAAAATTTGGCGGCAGATGTTTAGATGTAGCTTTCTTCTTTCGATATATGCACTACCCTGGGTACCAGAACCAAGAAAAGTTAAAGAATGAAAAAAATTAAAAATCAAGATAAAATCACGGGCTGTAGGAAACATTAGGATTGGTCTTTGGAAAATGTTGTGGTCCTAGGTTTGCATTTTTTAAGATTAAATTAGCCGTGTTGTTTTCACAGCAGCTTCCTGTTATTTAGTAATAGGAAGCCGCTGTGAAAACATCACGGCTAATTTAATCTTAAAAACCGCAACCTATGACCACAACATTTTCCAAAGACCAATCCGAATGTTTCCTACAGCCCTTGGTATATTTTGTGCGAATTCAAACCCTCCATGTTCAGCTTCTGAATTGTATGAACAAATTTTGGCGGCAGATGTTTAGATGTAGCTTTCTTCTTTCGATATAAGCACTACCCTAGCTACAAGAACCAAGAAAATAAAAAAAAATAAAAAATTGAAAATTAAGATAAAATTGAAAACTTTATTTGTTCTCTTTAATTTTTTTATTTTCCATGTTCTAATTGTTTTGGCTCTGGTACCCAGGGTATATATGCACATGTCTTGTCTTAAAAACGTTTCTTTGCCTGCACAAGGAATGAGTTAGCTACCTTGATTTCAGAGCATCTTTTTCGGTCTGCTTTGTTTATATTAGCGGCTTTACTTATCTGCCGTAGAAATCTCTTTTTCTGCAATCGCTTGTTGCTTTCTACTGGCTTGTCAATCAAAATTCCATCGTTACAAACAAGGGTAAATATTATAGAAATAGCATCCATTGTTATCATCATCATCATCATCATCATAATCATTATTAATTTATTTTTAGTAGGCTTACAAATAATATAGATATATTAAAGCTAATTTATGCCTACTATCTATCTTACAATAGGAACAAAAAATTATTTATAATCGCTAAAAAACTAAACAGTATATAAAATAGTATATGATGGCTACGTATCATGCTAGATACCCAATCTGTGGTATATATGTTTTGCATAGCCTACAGCATTTCTCGCCCTTCCAAAATTTAACCTGATTTTTAGAAATAGGAAGGGTGCTTGCTTGTTTTATTACATTTGGTAAAGTTCCCCAAAGTCTATTTCCAGGGAAAGATATTGTCTCAATGCTAAAGGTCGTTGTGTGCGCCTTTGAAAGCTGCGAGTCGCTACCATGCCTTAGCTTGTCCGTGAAAATATCCTTCGTAAAAGGTGGATGTAGGCTAGACTTTGTTATATAAATTTCGGTCAAAAGCAACTGTAGATTATTTACGTGGATGGATACCAAATTCCTTTGTTCCAGAAAAGACTCAAAATCTGTTTGATAGTCTTTGTTCGCAAAACGCAATGCTTTTTGTGGATATGAGTTATTCTGTGAAAAAGTTCTGTCATAGAACATCCATACAAGTGGGCTGTAGCTAAAGTGAGATAAAACAAATACTTGCATGACCTGCTTTTGCTGTTCAATGTGAAATCCACTGTTTTGATTGACACGCCAACGCCAGTAACAAAGCGATTAGTGATTGCAAACAAAGGGATCTTTATGCTCGATTGGCCAGTTTGTAATTGAAAACAGAGCAAGCCGCAAAAAATGCAAGCTGCCTGAATGGCATGAAACGTGAACTTACCCGCTGTACATTCGAAAATGGTTGTTACGAGATGACTTTCTTTATCTGAAAACTCAAATTGATTTCAGCAGCCTTTGCTTTATGGACAGCTATTTGGATTGCTGCAATCAAGGGTAAAGATTGGTTCACATACCCCTCAAGGATCTTTCCCAGGTCCTATGCTCTTTAACCCTATCTGACCTGGGTGTTTTGAAACACTCAATGCCTGGGGGGGGGGCGGATTCCGCCCCCCTCTTTATTTCAGTTGTTATATCAGATATGACCACCTAACTTGGCACAAATGTTATTCATCATATAAACAATGATTATTTAAAATTTTAATTCAATTAGCGCCGTTGTTGTTGTTGCTAGAGCATAATAATCATTATGATGTTGAATGACGTCATAAAAATGAAAGCATGTTAAAAGTTCATTAAACTTAACTTTTCATACAGAAATGAAAAATATAGATCAAAATATATGTAAATCAAAGATTTGAGCTTAATTGGACCAATTAAAAAAGAATAAGAGAGATATAAAGTTAATTTTCACAGAATGCCGGATGACAACTTGGTAACCATGGAGACAGTGCTAAATATAGAATGTCAAAATTGTTACAATTTCACTGCTCTATGATACAAAGTTAAACTTACTAAATCTCAGCAGCCTTCTACATATATCGAACATAGCGGAAACAAAAATATACTAGGGGGGGCGGAATCCGCCCCCCAGGTCAGATAGGGTTAACTAATGATCTATGTCTGATGTAGCCTGTGTCACAGACCATAACGAGGGGTAGTTATGGTCTGTGTAATGGACTCACTTTTGTTGTCCCAGTTTCACAGAGATCTTGTGAAATCTGTTGTTCCATGGTTATTCAAATAATGATATTGGCTTGTCTAGCTCTCTGTTTGTTTA
>REGM01000122.1:804271-852847 GCA_004194415.1 Aurelia aurita
CCCTTAGGGTGTGTTTCATTGGTACCAATTCTGAAAACGGTAGACTTGGTAGACTCGGAATTTGTGTTTGATTGACTCCGAAATTCTTAAAACGGTAGGTTTGGTAGGTTTGGAAGGCCTTCTGAACCTTCTGCTCCAAAAGGCGGAAGGTTTGGCAAACTTTGGAGAGATCTTCGTTTTCATTAGCGAGCCACCATGGCGAATTCGAAGCCTACCATTTTGAGACTTTTGTGTTTGATTGTCTCTGCGAAGTCTACTGTTTTCAGAATGTGGTAGGTTTGGAATTACCAATCAAACACACCCTTAGTCGAAACTTTGGCATATTTAGCAAAGAGAGGCACTTTTTACGTAAAATGCAAAGGGTGTATCACTCCTTCAAAAAGCCTACAGGATTTCCAAGAACAATTAGAGAATTTTAGCAGGATTTCAGAAGCTTGTCAGAAAAAATCAATTATTTTCGCTGCAGATGTACCAGATTTCCACGAGTGATATGCATCTAGAAATGGTGCACTCTGATTGGCTAGCCAGAAAATGGTTGCGACTGTCCTCCTTTGCTAGCAAAGCAGTAAGATTGTGAGTCTATACACTATATAGACTTATTACATGAGTCCTTGTTTTTGCTCCATTCCCCCTAACCATACCTATGAATAACAATTCAATTCAATGGAGCAAAACTTTGACTCATATCATCAGTCTAGACACTATATAGGATGTATTTCCTGGAGTCAAATCCTGTAGTCGGAAACGACGTCAAACGGCAGCTGCTTTCAAATCAAATTATCTCAAAAGATAAATAACAGTCGTACTTTTTGTTAACTCGTACTTCTAAAAACGATTAGCTTCTATTCATAGTTGTTATCAAAGATAAGATATACATTGCGTAGATTTCTCAGGATTGTTTCCTTTGGCAAGGGAGTCAGTCATAATAAATGAACACTCTTTACGTCAAAGACCGCAAATCTGGAGATACAGAAGAGAGGAGAAGTTGGATGAATCAAATGACCCCCAAAAAGACGAGGATTTGATTTAATCAAGTCAATGATAAGAAAACAGCGGTTGTGATGAATCGCTGAGGGCACCGTTAACTTCCAGCTTGAATGCTAAGAACAGATTTAAATAAGAGTGCACTTTGTCTATCCACGTGTAGGAACTCGCGTGGAAGGAAGTCTAAAGTGATGAAGTAATGATATTTTCAGCAGAGAAATGCTTGCCTTTGTATTTCAAAGTCTTATGCGACATTTGTGATTGTACAGTTAGAATTCAGAGAATNACAGAAGAGAGGAGAAGTTGGATGAATCAAATGACCCCCAAAAAGACGAGGATTTGATTTAATCAAGTCAATGATAAGAAAACAGCGGTTGTGATGAATCGCTGAGGGCACCGTTAACTTCCAGCTTGAATGCTAAGAACAGATTTAAATAAGAGTGCACTTTGTCTATCCACGTGTAGGAACTCGCGTGGAAGGAAGTCTAAAGTGATGAAGTAATGATATTTTCAGCAGAGAAATGCTTGCCTTTGTATTTCAAAGTCTTATGCGACATTTGTGATTGTACAGTTAGAATTCAGAGAATTGCATGCTATAGTTTCTCCAAAAAATCTCGAATTATTTTTTAAGAAGGATGTTTTTAGCTTAGTTTCGTATGCGATCGATTGGTCACTCACTAATCCTTGGAAAATGCAGCTATCATTACAATATTTAGGATTTAAATTAGATGACAAACTCAAGATTTGAGATTGTTGGAAAATTATCAAAAATTCGAAATGTTTTCTTTGAAAATGTTCCTGTTGTGCCACACGAATTATAGGGATAATTATTCACCAACTTTGTTGAAGAACGGTCCTGAAATGAGAGAATCTTGAAATCAAAGAAAAAATTTTTTTTTCTTCAATATCTAAAACCCTTTTTGACTTAGCTTCAGTTTTTTACTGGGCTGTTTTACGTTTTACCTAGCCGCTTTTGGCCTAACTCCTGGTAGTGCTACCTCAAAACCCAAAGATCTTCCGTTTTATGCAGATTATTTGCCCTAAAACACGGCATACTTTGGCCTAGCAATTTAATTCTAAGTTTACATGTCTGCTAAAAAATATTTGAAAATTCTAGCCCTCCCCTTGTTTTTCAATGTTAACAGAGATCATCACAGGGAGGCAAAGCTGTATTGATTTGTTTTCAATATTCGCGCGTCTCTTGTAATCAAACCATCTATAAGAGTTTGATTGCCAACAACGCATTCGTAAGCCTTGGCTCAACAGGTTATTTTGAACACACCTCTTAAGCCTGCCTGGACTTTGTTTCTACTCTCCGGTCTTTTTCTTTAAATAGCAAAAAGCCTCACAGTAAACAAAAATTTGTTTCTCTTCTCTGATGCTTTTGTTGACCTATCAAAATATTTTTTTTTACTAATATAAATTAAAAAAACAACAAGTTATTGCAAGATACTGTGGCATTTATAGCGAGGAAGAACACATAGTCACCAGGTCCTCACTACAAATGCCACTTACAGTGTTCTAAGAAATATCAACGATAAATTGAAATACAAAAAAATACACAAATCAAGGTAAAGACTAAAACAAACAGAAAACAAAACTAAGGTACCCCCAAAATCCATGCAAACAGCCCACCAAACGACAACCACGAACGCACCGGCAGAGAGAAACCACAGAGCGGAGGCCGAACCCGGAGGAAACCCAGAAACCGAGCACAGTTGTTTGTTGTCGCTCAGTTGATTTTGTTGCTGCTGACTGGCCAAATCCAATGAAAACTCAAGCAATCAGATTTATTCCAATTGCTATGAAGTGAGATGATCATCACCAGAGCTTTGAATTGTGTGGTTGTCGTTGTTGTTGTTGTCACTCGAATAACAGGACGAACATCCTTAATCTGAAGTTCGATTTCCAATCTTACCTTGAACGATCTTTTACCTCATGACTGCTTAGAAACGAGGAATATTTTTCCTACTATACCCGATCTCCAAAGAAGTGGGTCTGATCGGTAACTTGAATGCCCGAAAATCGGGGAACGATATCTCGCAAGGCCCTTCAGCGTTTCTTCAACAACGTACACCAGTCACAGGATGAATGGTGGTAATTCTCGCTAGGGGAATCCATAAAGTACTTTTGTAATGGTGGGGAGGAGCTCCAACCAAATGTTCATTTTTATCTATTCAAAGAGAGTACAAGGGATAGGAGGGCTGAAAATCGGAAAGTTTTTCGTAGGTATTCTATTAATGCCGCCAAGGCCATCTAATGTCTCGTTCAATTCCTACCCTGACCATCCTCCCCGGGACACCCCCGGGCATTTGCACAAAAATATTCCCGGCCCCCGGGCATTCGACTGTCAATTTTTCCCCGGCCCTCGGGGCATTTGACAACACTAGCAGCTTTCACATTATACAGTTACTGGGAATATGGCATGTTCTAAGTGCCCGGCCCCCGGGCATTCGCCAAAAAAATTTCCCCTGGGCATTTGCGCAATCAATTTTAATCGACCCCCGGGCTGCCGGGGGGATGGTCAGGGTAGGAATTGAACGAGATATAGGACCGCAACGCAGTAAAGATCCTTCACTGTGAAATCATTATGAAATTCCTACTTCATATAAAATTCATCTTTTCTACTTCTAAATTGGCTTCAAGGTTTGGGTTTGGATTGCTTGTGCCAAAAGCTAGTAAGGATAAAGCACCTAATTCAGTGTTTTAAGATATCTGTTTCTTTACCTTTCACATATATCTTTCGCATATATCTTTCAAGAATATCTTTGCATGCTTTGCAACATCGCTCTGCAGCGCGATCCTGGATCAAATTCTTTGGTTCGCTGGCCACAGCCCATCTCCTTTTATCAGGAAAATCCTTTTTCTACTATACCCTTCTCAAATTCCCACGCCTTTTTCATTCCCATATTAAGTTAATCATCAACATACAGCCGTCCTGGCTTGATATAAAGCATTAGGCTATTAAAGTATTGTTAAAAGCCAAACAGCAGACATAAGATATAGCCGTTGGCTGTGTTATTGCATAGTAGTAATCGGGTCACAATATGCTTAACACTGTTTGATTTCTATTCCACGTGCACAGTGACTCATATCGAACGATCTAGAACGACTTTGCAGGTGAATCGTCTGATGAAACTCAGTTTTATGTGGACGAATTCTTATTCGCTAAGACAGGTGATCCCATTAGGCGTAGGAGGTTGTTATGTAAAAGGCGGACTATATGCTTCAAGGTTCTTTCACGATCAAAACAGTTTAAAGATCTCTTGATCTCGACCAACATGAAGAGTGTGAACACTTGCTGGCTTCTTCTAGAATTGATTGTTGTTGGGTGCAGACTGGTGTGAGGGTCTGCAGGTGTGGCTGCCGACACCAATAAACTCTGGATGCTTGTGTCCAAGTGAAGCCCCAAAACCTTGAAGTGAAACGGCAATAAAACAGAATTCACACTTGATGCCTTTGTTTCCACCGCCCAGCTAGGATAGTTTTTCTGGAGTTTGGTAATGAGTACCTGGGGGCTGGGGGCTCTTTGGCCAGACGATATACCGGAGAGCACGATTTGCACATTTGCCTTGTGTTTTTTGGAATACCCATGCCACCGAGGGAACTCCATAAGAAACTAAATTATGCAGTCCATGTTTTACACACACATCAAACTATGCCAGGTTTGGCAACCAAGGCCACATGCTGTTGCTCATTCAAGTTGTGCAAATTTAGCCTGAGAAAATCTCAGGTTATCAATGAAATGGTGTTGAGTAATCTGATTGGTTGCTGTTGAGGGAGTGGTTTTTAGTATTGGTTCAGCTGGTATCAAGACGGGGGTCGGTGCAAGCTCTTTACCAGTGTTTTAACTTGGGAGTGGTTTTCCAGTTGCCATCAGCTGATCTCGATTGCGCGAGAATATGTCGATTCGTGGCGACTTCGAAACTTCTGATTGGCTGTTGGGAAAGTAAGATTATAAGTCAGATCTTGTTCAATACCTGTGATTCCACCCATGGAATTGTCCCTAGAAAGTAGCACACTGATTAATTGTAACCCTGACATAGAGAACAGGGGCAGATTTTGTAACAATAGAAAATTTCGTTTGTTTACATATGACGTAATCTTATCCAATTAGCCAATCATGGAGCTCTATTTCTATGGCGTCATCTAATGATAATGGCGGAGGGAGGGGCTAGCTGTGGAGAAAACCACACCCTCGTTTTTACCTGGCGACGAAAATATACTTTCACAAAAACTCAAAATCTCTTGCACCAGCATAGAGCAATAAATTTTACACAACGTGTTGCTTGCACTAAGCTCTGCGTCGTCTGCTCTTCGCGTGATCGCTTGCTGTTGACTTTTTCCATCTCTATTTTTCACTTTTTCCACGACCCTCTGATGGCTAGGCCAACAATCAACATGTTGGACTGTGCGGCGAAAATTTATGTTGCACTATGAAACACATAGGACAATATTTGCTGCAGAGTCCAAACCCCTCTAAGGTGTATGATAATGACTTGTTTTAAATTTCTAGCAACACAACGTCGTTTCTAATTTAGTTGTTTTGGAATCTGTCTACGCACAAAACCCAGAAAACCAGTCCAATTACTTTACAGTTCTAAAATGAGACCAACTTGTCACAATGAAACTTTGATTCGACCCACTTTAAGCGTAACAAACATAGGTACCAAAAGGTGATTGGTTAACAATTTGGTCACACATCCTGAATTTGACTGCTTCTCAGGTCGTGGTTATTCTAAATCTTAATACAGAATTGGCTGGCGTAATTTGCATTTGTTGTAGATTTCACGCAATCTGATTAGCCTAATTTGTGTTGCTGTGCCTATTTTTTTCAGCCAATCAATATTTGTTGCCAATGCAGGCCTTACGCAGATCCCCGCACATTTATGTTGATTTCGACCTTTTCTTGTTAATCTATTAATTTTTCATTCGTTCTTTGGTCATAGTGCAATGCACAGTTTGGATCAAACATTTCATCAAGAAAATGGCATGAACTGAAGTAAACTCTCTTTTCTCCCCATCAGAAGGAAAACCAGTCAATTAATAGTATTTGTTGAATGACCAACTATAACAATGATTGCTTTTCCTGTTTAGGCCTGTTTAGTGATTTCACGGAAATGGCAATTGTGATACATCATTCGGGTCTCAAAGAAATCAAGTGGTGATTGGTTGCCATTGATTCAGGGTTTGTTACAACTTTGTGTCACTTTCCAGGAACTTGACCGGAAAGGGATTAGAAATAGAAAGCAAGCGACATCGTTTTTTCACGGGGGTATGCAATGTTGTGTCAGGAGATTGCTCAGCTCAATATCTGGAACGATGAAGGAAAGCTATTTAGAAACAAGGAAACGGAAAAGTGAAAGACATTTCGAGGAGAAAATGACATAAATGCGAAGGCAATAAATTTTATTTTTTATAGCGCTTTTTACTCGTTTTGTGTCCCAGAAAACATCAATAAAGATCTTTTTCAGAAGCAGGGGGCGCAATGTCTTTGCAGCTGGTCACCACACCATTGGATATCACGAGACTGGTTTTCTAATTGGTTGATTTCAAAGGCATTTGTAGCCAATATTATATTTCTCCTCTCTCAGATGTAACGATTTGGCATAAGCAGTTAAAAGGTCGTACATGGCTTTAAAATTTTTAGAAACTTTTCAATTTGCAGCTTTGGTTTTCCTTTCGTTCAAAATATTTACTGTAGAAGTAACAGTGAATTGATGAGTTCTTAGCTTGAAATAAATGAAGTTAAAGTTATGAATTAAGATGAATACCTGGAAAGATTTTTTAATATAAGGAGCATTCAAAAACTGCGAAGTTCATGCGAAACTGAACTGATTGCACGATATTGCACTCAAATAAAAAAAAAATGGTACCAAACCTGGTTTCTTATAAAATAAAATGCGTATAAAAAGCAATTGATGGAGTCTATCATTTAGCTGCTTTTAGATAATTTTGAGAAGTCTAGCAGTCAGTGGTCCTCCACTCCTCGACTCTCCGCTTTCTCGATTTCTATTGAAAATCTGTAATATTTTAGCTTCTTGGCAATTTTTATTGCAAAAAGTCAACTAATTAACCAATTTCATTTTTGAGGTCTTTGAGTAACTGTGAAAACATTAAAATTGATGTTGGAGAAGGCTTTTAAGAAATGAGTCATTCACAGCTGCTTCAAGTTGTTGCTGCATTTTGAACAATCGACTTACAAAATGAAGCGGAGATCTGCAGGAGATTCACTGAGAATTTTTAGCAAGTTTCTCAGAAACTCTTGAGAAACTTTTTTTAGAATCCACGTATTTTTTATAAGAAAATAAGATATTTACCAGGTACTGAAAGTTTCCTGCAGTTAACAAATTCTAGTCAGTCTAGACATTAATGAAAAAAGATGTATAAAGTACAACAAACAAGCGGAAGTATGCCTTTGATTCCTAGACGAAATAAAGTTTCTTAATATTTTTCCAGTGCTCGAGTTTCTTAAATTGTTGGTGGTCTGAAAGTCGAGTTTCTTGTAAAGAATTTCTTAAAAAAACTTACATGTATGCGAATTTCAAGAAACTTTCAGTACTGGGTGAAATTTTTAGTTTCTTACATAATACGTGCACTACTTTATCGTATGATAGTCAGACCATCACCTTGTTGTCGAGACAATCCTTTCCTGTACCCCCGTCCACGCTCTAATGGTCCTCCATGGCGTAGTAGGACTACACGCATGAATGAATTCGATCAAAACAAAGAGGAAACCAATGTGATGCTAGAAATTCAAGAGCGCGCCAAGAAACGGTCGACCGGGAAACAACATTCATTCGCCGATCGTACGATAATAATGACCTGAAATAAGTATAGAATAACAAGTAAACATTAAATTATTCTGGAGAAGTTATCGATAATGTGTACAGAAGAGGAAAAGTTGCACGATTTTCTATCGGAAATACAGCTTGAGCAGTTTTATTATTTGATCATTCGAAATTTGCATTTGACGAGGATCGCTCATTTTGATCATGTGGAAGAGATCGATTTGATTGGGATTGGCATGTCCAAGCCAGAACAGAGAAGATTGTTTGATCATCTAAAGAAACGCAAGAAGCCATCAATTAAGAAGTTTTTCAAGGTATGGTTTGCTTTTAGAAATCTTGTTTGTTTACGTTCGCGTGACATGTTACGGTTGATCCTTCTACTTTCTACTACAGTACCAGTCAACCGGTACGACAACTCATTTGATTGTTCAATTCACCCGGCAGTTTTGTTTGGATAACTTCTTCGAAACCGGCATCAAAATTTGTCCTGGTCGCGATCTTTCCCGTCGCCTGCACCAATATTTCGTTTTCTTCCGCTATAGATTAGGCCCTAAAATTTGACCTAGGCATACCTTTCGTTTTGTTTACGTTGCGTAGAGAATACAATTAATGAATGAAAATATTTTGAATGAACTTCACAAGGCCCTTGGTTACTATTTGCAGGTTACACCAACAACGTGGGCCCGCTCTAAAAATATTCTCACACGCTCTATGCTAGCTGTGAAAATTTTATCTAACGCAATATTTTTGTTTTGTCTTCAAGCTTGAAGAGTTAAATTAGTCATTAATCCCTCCCGTATGACGTTCATCATTATATGCACATGATGAAGATTATTTCTAGACAGCATACGTCAACCTTTAATCTTACATGTGATGTTATTGAGTCGTTATTGCTGCGGATTGCCTGAACTTACTTTCATTTTGACGTATTTATAGATCCTTTAAGTTCCAAATATTACAAAATCACAAGTTTGGTCAAAGATTCTGCTGGTGAAGCTGACCAAAATCTCAGCATGTATATATCTTCAAGTTTTTTTTGCACGAAGTAAATCTCTAAAGCAGAGAGAAAAGACCCTATAAGAGAGGAATCTAAGTTTTCTGTGGTGTATTATGTGGTTGCAGTGGCCTTGACACTCCAAGGAAAACAGCCCCCATGTCATGTTTCTATGTTATATTTCTATGTTTCTATTAAATGTAAGGGTGCACTAATTTTATTAATTTTTTTGGAATTTCTTGACCAGCATAATTTAGCTTCCAGCAAAAAATTGGTTCCACAAAGAGCTGGGGGAAACTGGAGAAGATGACACCGGGGTTGACTAAGGTGCAGCTGCCATTATTTTTGTTAAATTTAGTTTTCAAGTTGGGAGGGGGGCAAACATTCAGAAAATTGCCACGTTTGCTGACTCAAGCCTAAAATAACTGACAAATTGATTTTTCGCTCATTGTTCCGACTTTTCGGTAAGATTTGGGCAGTTGCATCCCAAACCTCCCATAATTTCTGCCTCTGCCCCCATATAAGCGTCATGGGAAAGTGGCAAAGAGCAAGTCAAAATGTTTATAGGAAGTAAAATTTGATTTGTCAGGCCCCCTGATTCCCCTCCTCCCATATTGCTGAATGCCATCACCTTTCTCCCTGTTACCGGTTTGAAAGCTTTGATAAAATTTTGGTAATCTTTACCTTAGGGAAAAGCCCCCTTAATGATGTCATGCTTATAAGAAAGTCTGTTTCTAGAAATAAAACAACATCCACCAAAATTATAATATTGTAGTATTAGAAACAACTACTACTCCTAGTTTCTATTCCATGATCTTAATGACCTTTCTCTTTCTTTCCTTTCTTTTGTCTTGTTATTTGGTTGCCTTGATTAAAATTTAATTGAGTGGTTTCCAATTACCTTTCTTATTCTTATTCAAATTGAAATCCATTTCAATTTCATAGGGCATGCAAAATTTAAAACTGTTTCATCATCTACCAGCCTCCTTCTCAGGGGCGGATCCAGGCCAGAAAGTGACTGAGGCACGCAAGCGCGAAGCGCGAGCAATACGGGGGTCTGGGGGCGGTAGCCCCCGGAAAAATTTTGGGGGCCACGCCCTTCAGATCGTCGGAAAACGCCCTTTTTGAATTAGAGCTATCAGAATTGAGAGGTAGATTTTAGTACCATACCCTACTGAGAAAGTGTGTAGTAGCACTTGCTTCAAGATTCCACTCTAGCAAAGCAGCACTGACTTGCACTGATCCTCACTGGCCTAGATTTAGGCCCCATGAAACACGAAGTCTTGTTATTCTGCATTTATTAATTTACTTCCTGGTACAGNCCTTAGGGAAAAGCCCCCTTAATGATGTCATGCTTATAAGAAAGTCTGTTTCTAGAAATAAAACAACATCCACCAAAATTATAATATTGTAGTATTAGAAACAACTACTACTCCTAGTTTCTATTCCATGATCTTAATGACCTTTCTCTTTCTTTCCTTTCTTTTGTCTTGTTATTTGGTTGCCTTGATTAAAATTTAATTGAGTGGTTTCCAATTACCTTTCTTATTCTTATTCAAATTGAAATCCATTTCAATTTCATAGGGCATGCAAAATTTAAAACTGTTTCATCATCTACCAGCCTCCTTCTCCTAACAATAAAGTGCAGGCAGATGGCAGAAGGCAGAGCTGTCAGAATTTTGGCCACCACCTGCTGTCAGGGTTTTCAAATTTGCGTTGAAAACTACCAGGTGACCCAGTAAAAAGTAAAACTTTTTCAAAAATCATCAAAATTTGATTATATTACCAATCAAGAAAATTTCTTTACCTGCATTTGTGTCAAAGACCAAATTAGATTTAGCCACATTGCAAAGTCTTGAAATAGCTTTGAATTTGTGTCAGTGTGTGCTTCTACAAGCTACCTGGTTTTGAAGCATACTGCCCAATCATAAGAAACGATTATCAAATTGAGTTTTTATCCTGCACCACCACTCAAATTGGTTGTTTGTGTCCTTGAAAAAGCTCTTGTATCATCTAGGACTCGAACTTTCATATAAAAATGGCAAGGTATTCCTTTTTGGCTAAAATACAATATTTTGTAGAGTACTATTGCTCAAAACATGGTTTTTAATGCTGCAATTTCATCATCGCTATCCTGAACATATAAAGTAACGATCATCTACTAAATTTATTTGGTCTTTGAATGCAAATGCAACAAAAGAAAATTTAAAGATCGGTAAAATCAAATTTTAGTGATTTTTCAAAATGTTTTACTTTTTATTGGGTCACCCGGTAGTGTAGCAAAAGTTACCTTTCCTTTTTCCTCTGTCAAAGCAAAAACTTCCTTGTAAATATTCTTGCTGTTCAGTTTACTAGAGATACCATTCATGTAGTTCCTAAGCTTATGTATGTCAACCTTTTGCCTGCTGTCAATATTTTGGTTTATGGAGACGACCATATAGTGTTATTTTTAGATCAACCAAATAATAGTTTTTTTCCAACTTGATAGCTAACCCCTGTGGGAAGGTACTTAATATATCTGTCCTATGGGGGCCTTTTTCAGGGTATCATTTTCACCAATTTTTTCTATTTCTAGCACTGGGAATTGGAAGAAGGCACTTTAGGTGGTTTCGGTACTTGCTAATTTTGACAATTATCCAAGAACTCTCAATTTAATTTTCACCCCATAATTCTTGAGAAGCAGTTTCAAAATGGATAACCCTCATGTCCTCATCTAACTCAGTTAAAGCATGGAGAAACCAAGAATGCAACATTATACTTTATATTTAGAAAGTGAAAATTACTGATGAAGATTTAGCTCAAGCATTCATACTGTAACATTGTATTTTTAGTTTTTAATTTTTACTATATTATCTTTTGTATATTTTAGAAATCATTCAAACGAGAGAGTGACAAGAGACCATCTTCTTCTTCACCTCCCAAAGAAAAAGACATATCTTTTGATGCTCCAAGCAATGAACAACCACCAATAAATGATCCTGTGTTAATTGCCCGCAACAACATACAGCAGGGCCTGAAATGCCTTATTCAACAAAAAGATCTTGTTCTTGGAGAATTCCTTGGAAAGGGTGCATTTGGATTTGTCAGAAAAGGTACTTGGACCACAGAGAAGGGATCAGAGGTAAATAGTTAATAAATGGAGCAAGTATGCTAGAATCAAACCCATTTGGATTTACACACCCTCCCCCCTGACGTGCACTCAGTCTAGTTATTTGGTCACTTATTGAGTAAAGGCAATACTGAGTACTTTGTCTACAAGGAAGTCCATAAAAACCGCTTTTGAAATTTCTTTATGCATACCAAAATGGATAAAAGTACTTTGCTGCTGTTGTCATGACAACATATCTGTCACAGACAGACTTCAGATGAATTCTCCCTTATTGTTGTCCTAAAACACAATATAAAATTTGGCTTTGGCATGGTGGGCCAATCTAGATATTAAGTGTAGATGTAAATTGGAGGGGGGTCCTAAAAGGGGTTCCTTAATGCCATAATTCCATCCATATTTCAAGCAAATGCCCCTTAATGTGTATAAATATAGAGTCAGTGATCAATCTCGGCCCATATCATAAGCCAAATCCCATGTCCAATCTATGGTTTTGCTGTCAACAGTATTCTAACTAGTCAGTCCAATAGAGTCTCTGACTAACTGAACAATTTCATGGAATCCGAATTCCCTTCCAGCATTCTCACAAAAGGTAGGTGAAGCGAAGTAAAGAACAATTTATCTGATCCAATTCTCTTTATTCATTTCATTTTAGCTCAATGTTGCTGTTAAATGTCTGAAGCCAAGCCACGACGAGGCTACTATTCTCCTTCAAGGAGAGTTTATCAAAGAAGCCAATGCAATGAACAAGCTGGACCATCCAAACCTTATTAGGCTGTATGGTATTGTTCTGACAACACCAATGATGCTGGTATGTTTTGTTCCTTTGTTTGTTCGTTCTCTTTTGTTGAAGCAACCTGGTTCCAAAAAGTTGTTCAGATAAGGGTTCGTTTTTGAATTGACTAAATTTGTTTATGACCCCGTAGACTTGCTGCAAGTCTCGTTCGTTATTAAAAACATCGTTGGGCCAAAATAAGGAAGAATGCCCAAGAATGATTTTAGTAACAAGCGAAACTTTCCTTACTTTAATGTCGATCCTTTCTTGTCAATTTTGATACTAGAAGTACCGAACCACTACTTTTAAAACCCCATCGAAAGGAGATTCCTGCAAGCTTACCATTAGTACAGACTTTTATGTCCATTCTACAAAAGAGCTGGATCGAGCGACATTCTGCTGCATTTTGATTCGATAGGTTAAAGTGATCGGTGTGAGAGCTTAGAGTCAATTCGAAACTGGTCACTCAAGTCAAAATTCTAGATAATGTAGAAAAGGTCACTCGATCCAGACTGCTTTACAGAATAGCTAAAAGGGGGCTAAAAGGTCTCTTGGTCGCCTTATGTCGGAATCACTAATCGAAACGGCACAGTGAAGTGAGGAAAGTTAAATGGACGAAATCGAGTAAATATCGTGTTAAAAATTAATGATAAATGGCTTTAACGCACAAAAACTGACCTTTTTCGTCATTAGGGCCTAAGCACGCACTCTTTCCTTCTACATTCATCATTGCGTGACCTCCTTTAAATCGTAATTTACTCGCGAGATGCCTATCCGACCTGCTCTCCCGGGTGTTCCTTTGTAGTTTATAATTTACTTGCTGGGATAGTTCTCTAAAAAGACAGAGTTATTAATCTATCACGCGAGCAAAAGTACACTAATGCAATGCTTCACTAAAACCGCGTTCTTCCTACTTTAAAGCTGAAATTCACACTGCAGAATGACAGCCTTATTATCTAACTATGAGTTGGAACGATAACGGGCTTATCGAGTGGAAAACATCAATGCTCTAACGCTTTGAAATTTAGGGTTCCGGGGCTCGAAGTAGCAAAAAACTAATTAGCCGTCGTATATGCTGAGAAAAATGTTTCTTTTATCCAATAAGTTTAAAAGCTTGAACTGTTACACAACAATCTTTCTGTCTGGAGGCAAAATGTCACGGTGATCGCGACAAAAGGTTGCAGTGGCTTGCAGCCTCGATGAACAGTTAGATCACGAGTCGTAGTTTTAGCGAAACTATGACGATTGCAATAAGTCTAGAAGAGGGGCTCATGCCTCACGGAACGCTACTCGTATCAAATATGGATCCAGCTTTTAAAGTATGTTTTCTTCCGCCTATTATGTGTGATGTATTGGGTTGTTTTAACGCGAGAAGGTTTTTAAAAAGATATTTCAGAGGTACTCTACGTGAGTTAATCGCGTAGAATCGCGAAAACTGACCGGTAGTCTCTGAGGCTGCATGATACCTCTGGGGAGGAGGGTACTTAATATATTTTGGGTACTGGAGAAGTGCTTCCCAAAAGGGTGCAAACATGGTTCTTTCTTTCTCAAAAATTGGTATGAACTATAAACAACAATTTAGGTGTTCATTTTCGAGATTTTGATATAAATATGGGTATAAATTTTCGCAAAATTTGGTATAAATATGGGTTGGTATCATATTTCTACGGTAGCACAACTTTATCTGCAACTACGTCAAGTACCCTCAAACGGGCACGGTACACACGATAAAATAATTTGTCAAAACGTTATACATAGCTGCGATTGTATTCTAAAGCATCAATGGTGTACATCGTACAGTTGGTAAAGAAACCAGTAACTCAACAAGTTATTCTCCTTTTGTCATAGGTCACAGAACTCGCCCCAGTTGGTTCGCTTCTCAATCGACTGCGCAAAGAACCAGAAAAATTCATGATTTCAATCCTCTGTAGCTTTGTTGTACAAATAGTATCAGGAATGAAATACTTAGAGACTAATCGATTTATTCACCGAGATTTGGCTGCTAGAAATATTCTGCTTGTTTCATATGAAAAGGTGAGTGTAAGGAGAAATTTGTTAACACTGGACAACAGTTAGACTGATTACAGAGTCGTAGTTATCGCTATTGATTGAGTTATAGACGCTCAAACTACTAGTATAAGTGGTCTCAGTTTGGTGCAAGTCTCGTTTTGATGAGGGATTACTGGGACTCGTCGCTCGTCGTAATAAGTCAAGAGAACAGAATGAATAAGTTGTTTTCTGAGCCATAGAAACATATAAAATCAGCAGCTACCAAACCAAGCATGCTTGCTAAGCGATAAGAACATTACGTACTTTCCAAGAAGATATACGAGGAGAACTTTATAGAAGATTTAGCAGAAAGGTATTCTTCTCATGTAAGTCGTAAAAGGTGCAAGTTCCTGAATCTTTGAAGGTCGCTACTAGAAACAAGAAACAGCAATATCTGGACAATAGAGCAAAATTTTTTACATACAATTGAGCAAAAAACCAGACCAATAGGACAGTCAAATTTGAGTGATTTGTCTAAACGTGATACCAAACTTTGGATGACCGGTAGGATTAATTTGTTACTGATTTTGTCCTTTTTTAAATTATCCTTTTAAGACTTGCGTTCTAGGGTTTTCTGTATTTAATGATGTTTTCTTTGACAGATAAAGATTGGTGACTTTGGTCTAATGAGAGCTCTTCCTTCCGATTCCGATTATTACGTCATGCAGCCCAATGGACTTGTTCCATTCGCTTGGTAAGCACTTAGATTCTCTTTATTTAAGTGAAAGATCACGATCGTGCAGACGACTGGCTCTCCAGTTAAGAAAAGTTGAAAACAATAATAGCTTTTGCTGTTGAAGAGTTCGAATGTTTGGAGAGGTGATTTCTTCGTACTGTTCAGTTAGGGATCTATCATTTCGCAACATGCTTTTAGATCAAATATTGATTTTAAGGCCCCGTTTACACGATACCGTTTTCATTTCATACCGGATTGGTTTCATATCGGATTGGCCTTCTGTTTACACGAGACCGTCTTCATTTCATATCGGATTGGCCTTCTGTTTACACGAGAACGCACCAATCCGATATGCTTCATACCGTTTTCGCGTTTTCAAATGAAAACGCTCTGAAAGTGGCATGAAACGAATCCGATATGAAATGAAAACGGTATCGTGTAAACAGAAACATTTTCATACCGGATTGCCACCCCCAATCCGTTACGAAATGAAAACAGTATCGTGTAAACGGGGCCTAAGTATCATTTTTGTCAATCTGATACACACGAGAGTTGTTCTTCGGAATTTCATCAGTCTTTTCAAATTTAGTTAATGCTTTTCAAGATGATAAGAAATTTGGTATTTGTAGGTCATCTCTATTGATCTTAACGTAGAATTACCTATGTGTCATTTTAGTCTTACAACTCTTAATTTTATAAATAATATCCAAACGACTTTAGAGAATATATCCCATAGACTTTATAGCAATTTCCGTGGTTATTTACAGCAATTCCCGTGGTTACAAACTTTTCCAATGTTTTTTTACTAATTTTTTTCGTGCAAATTCTAGGTGTGCCACAGAATGTCTGAAATATCGAAGATTCTCTCATGCAAGTGATGTTTGGGCCTTTGGTGTAACGGTTTTAGAAATATTCTCTTATGGACAGGAGCCTTGGCCGGGATTGAATGGCGCAGAGGTGAGCATCAGTCTTATATTCAGATCATCGTCTTCTTAAAGACTTATTGCACACCAACAGACTTGTTTTAAACAAACCCTTCGTTTGAAGATTAGCGCATGTGGTTCAATCATGCGTGCAGCTTGTTCTCTTGAGAAATGGATACGGCTGATATATTTCTGAAACAGAACTTCTGTGAAGGTCAATGTAAACACACGTGCCGTTTTGTTGGTGTGCAATGGGTCTGTAAGCAGACATATAGTATTTGGGATCAGGAGTCGTTAGAACTTTCTTTCCTATCTAAGGGGGACCTTCTCCAAAGCAGACAAATTTTAACAAACAAAGTTGCAAGAATTTCACAGCCACGCAATATGGCCAACATACCACGTTTATTTTACTTACCCAGTATATTTGATTTTCAATGTAATGCCATAAATTTTAGCTTCTCTTAAATTGTACCGTAGTTAGTTCAATGTCTAATAAATTGTTCTACTTATCAGTAGCTACTGGGTGTCTCAAAAAAAGTACTCCAGCTTAGAAAATCACCAAAACACGATTGTCAAACCAATCATAAAATTTTCTTTTCCATCTCTTTTTTCAATGATCCAAATATATTTAAAACTGATAAAGTTATTGTTTTCATTACCTAAAGGGTATAAAATGGCAGGTTGAAAAACCCTATTCTGAGCTAGACTCTTTAAATGCCTCAAAACCAGGCAGCCCTAAAAAGAGCTAAATTTGCTCATTTTATAAAACCAATCCCAAGATCAGCTATACCTGAGAAAGTATTTTGGTCTTTGATCTACTTGTCCAAAAAGGAAATTTAAAGATTGTCTATGTAGTCAAATTTTGGTGATTTTTCAAACAGGAGCATTTTTTTTGGGACACCCGGTATTTGTCTGCTTTTGTCACAAAGTACACTGTAAATAATTTTAGAACATGAAAAATGAAAGTGTAAAACTAGATGGACAATTATCACATTTAGCCATACATTTCGTTTTGCTCATCAAAGCATTATCAAATAGGCATCACCCAAAACATCTTTAATTGTGAAGTTTGAATTTGAGACGAAGTTGTATTTTGAGCTCAGTAAAGGAGGCTTTGTCCCCTGGGAATTCTAGCAGACTAAACCTTTTTCAGTAACCTTTTTGAGAGTACTTTAATCCTTTAGTGACACTCAAGCTTGAAATTTACAGTAATTTATGTATACGATTTCAAATTTCAGATCTTAGAAAGAATCGATGCGCCAAATTTTCAACGACCTGAAATGCCGCACCACTGTCCGATGGAAATTTATAAAATGCAAACTTACCGTTATTCGTCCGCCTTTTTGATAGTACTTTACTGACACTCGAGCTTGAAATTTACAGTAATTCATATATACAATTTCAAATTTCAGATCTTAGAAAGAATCGATGCGCCAAATTGTCAACGACCTGAAATGCCGCACCACTGTCCGATGGAAATTTATAAAATGCAAACTTACCGTTATTCGTCCGCTTTTTTGATAGTACTTTACTGACACTCGAGCTTGAAATTTACAGTAATTCATATATACAATTTCAAATTTCAGATCTTAGAAAGAATCGATGCGCCAAATTGTCAACGACCTGAAATGCCGCACCACTGTCCGATGGAAATTTATAAAATGCAAACTTACCGTTATTCGTCCGCTTTTTTGATAGTACTTTACTGACACTCGAGCTTGAAATTTACAGTAATTCATATATACGATTTCAAATTTCAGATCTTAGAAAGAATCGATGCGCCAAATTGTCAACGACCTGAAATGCCGCATCACTGTCCGATGGAAATTTATAAAATCATGAAGAATCATTGTTGGAATGATAGTGCCGAAGAAAGAGCAAGCTTTGAAGTCTTAGAGAAAATGATTTTAGAGGTATGTGATTTTTGAACTGAATTACTTTTTAGGGAATTCTGAAATTTTAAATGACGTTGTGAAAATGAATTTTTAAAATGAATTTTTAGAATGAATTTTTATACTATTTATGCAAAGTTGAATTTTTCTATGATTTATAACTGTAATTTTGGACTGTTGAATAAAATGCAAACTTCCATCTAAAGACTTAGTCTGTAGGAATTGGTGATTTCTTTCGTGCAATTTTATGTCGAGCAATTTCACGAAAATGTCTCATTTCAGAATTCTTCAAAACGGGCCTAACACATTTTATCAATTTTAGCTGTCTCTTCCCAGTAGTCATAATCAAAATGTTTGTTTTCTAAATATATCTTCGAGTAGATAACGACACTAGCCCCATACTTTATTTACTTGTGACCGTCTTTCTGTTGTTTGATTGTTTCAACAATGAAATATAATACTTCGATCAACATTTTTGTTAAAGTTTGTAGGATTTCTAAGATGAGAAATATTCACAAGATCATTTATAACTTTTGAACGAACAGACTGATTTCGACCAATGATTCGGATTGCATTTTGTGTGCTAGGTACCAGGCCTCATTTGAAGTATTCTGTGCCTGCGAGCAAATGGTTGGGGACAATGTGCCTGCAATCAAAGCACTCTGAGTACAGTAAAGGTGCCAGCAACTAATGTGTAATGATATTTTGTGCCTGCTCGCGAATATTAATGAGGCCTGTTACGTACACAAAAGTGATAACTTAATTGGAATCCCATTGCTACTTATAAAATTACATTCATGAATGCCCAAACGTTTTCTCACTTTAAACATTAAACATTGTCTCAAACAGAATGATTTTGGAAGCTACAATTTCGTTCATCGAGAAAACTAAGCGGCTCCATTAAAATTCTCAGCATGCTAATATTCACCCTGTGTAGCATCCTTTTTTCGGCTTTTGTCTGTCACGTTTATCTGTGTTGTTATTTTTTTTTTTTGTTTTTTTTTTCGTTTTCATTTGTTTTTGTTTATGAAATTAACAATTGAATTGTAAGTGTCATCCATGGTTGGGACCAGACGANCTGTGTTGTTATTTTTTGGTTTTGTTTTCGTTTTCATTTGTTTTTGTTTATGAAATTAACAGTTGAATTGTAAGTGCCATCCATGGTGGGGACCAGATGACTTTGTGTCTTTCCCCGCCATGAATGGCACATGTAAATAGTATTTATTTTTATTTAGAATTAGGTTTTGTTGTTATAGAAAAAAAAAATGTTTTCTGATTTAACCGGTATTTAGACAGACTGAATGTCAAGAAACACGACATATTATTCTCCGAAGGTAACTTAAAAAGTTATAATTGTTATGTATAATTTTTTGCAGGTTCTACCAAAAGAAATGAATGCAGCTCATGATTACTATACTGAAAACTCTGGAGAAATAGGTTTCAAAACCGGAGACCCTCTCACGATTATTGAAGCAAGGTAGGGATTTTGATGGAGCAGGGGCTGTTCTCGCTCACTTCTTCAAACGTACTGAATACTCTTTTATTTGAAAAATTGAGTTTTACTGTGATGTTATAGTTCCCCGTTTGTTTCCATAGAACATACACGTTTCAAAAAATCACCAAAGCCGATCGTCTTACCTAGCGTTGACTATCTGTTTGCTCTGTTTGTGAATGATCAACTTACTTTTAACAAAAATATCATTTTGTTCTCATAGGTAAATTGTTTAACAATATCTTAACAAAGCCTTTCTTGAATTTATACCCTTTATGAACCTTCTAATTCTCGCATAACAGTCAGTCTTGCCATTCTAAAGTAAAGGGTGACTTTGTGTTAAAGATATTTTTAAATCTTCGAAGAATGACTTGAAATTCTGATCTAATATTTTTCTAATTTTCATATTTGAGTTACTGAGAGAGACTATGGCCATCTATTAATTTATGTAAACATATTAATGTAATTCATGCACCACTTCCATGTAAACATATTTTCTTGGCTTATTTTAGCCATTTAGAAGATCAATGATTCAATAGACGATTGCGCTAAAGATGGTATCGAGGAATATTTTACTAAGATCGTTTGCGGTATTGAAGAAATCAACCAATCAAATCAATTGAAATTCAACGTGACTCAAAGCATCATGGTAAAAAATTCCTGCCCGCCATCTTTAGCGCAATCGTCTATTTCGTTAAACATGCTGACAAAATTGATCGTAGTTGCTTTTAGCCACGTGTTCGAAACAGCTTCCGAGAAAAATTGCCCATGATTTCTTTAAATATATCAGCAGTTTTTCTGAAATGAATTCTCACTTCTAAATTTGCCTATCCGCAATAGCAAAAAGTGATTGAAATTTGTGCATAATTCACAATCTCACATTTCGGCAAATGATTAAAGTTTTCTTTTTAACTCAAACGGTATGTTTCCGACTCAATAATATTTTTAATTTTATTTTCCCTTTACAGTCAAGACGTTGCTTTTGTCAAAGCCCAAAATCGTAGAAATGGCAAAGTTGGATTAATACCATTATCAACACTTTCAACATCCCCACCAAGTAAACTTTTTTAATTCTCCTATTTAGATATATTTATATTTATATGTATTATACAAGAACCGAGCCTTACAACATCCACAACTTAACTGAAAACAATGAGAACGAGGCCAACAATAACAACAACAACACCCTACGACATTTTTACCTTATGAGGACAAAATTACATATGTAAATCAATTAATCTTATGTTAAAAGAAAATAAAAAGCGCAAAAGACCAAATTGATGCCTGTTTTCTTCGAATAATTAGGCCCTCTTCAACGTTACATTGTATATATATTCTCCTTAAATGTACAATCTACTAACAAACAATAAAATTACAAGACGAGACGAGACCACAGGGAGCATGGAAATATATTGCTACTCTGCGGCCATTACACTTAACATAGATACTAAAGTGAATGGAAAAAAAGAACTAACAAGAAAACTACATGAAAAAGAACCGATCAATGGTGAACTTTTTATACAATGAACCTTCAAGAAACCATAAATAAGCTCGGAGCTCGTCAAACAAAGGGTTCGCTGAACCGGGAATGGTATTCATCGGAAAATTGGTTCGTTTTATCGAGAGTTCATTAAACAGAGGGTTCATTATATAAAAAGCTTACTGTCGTTGTTGTTGTTGTTGTTGTTGTTGTTTTTGTGCTTCATTGTGATATTTTAACATGCAGGACTTCTGAGAAGATTAGAGCTTTAAGTAATAGCCAGTCAGACATCTTTTTCTTGCAAGCTTTATTATGGGCACGATAGACTTCAAATTTAGACAACAGATTAACTTTTAATGTCATAGCCAGTTTTACCTCGTGCAGTAAACTAACATTTCTCAAAGTATTCGCCCTTGGAAAAATAGAAAATACTGTTTCTAAATAGAGACAATACTAGCGGATAGAAAATGTAATCAAGCACTGTCTCTTCATCCTTAGATCTCAAGAGTACAACCACAGACCTGAAAATAATCCAGACGAGGTAACTTGTTTGTTTTTGCATCTGTCATTTTTCGTACCATTTTATTGCCCGAATTTTATCAAATGGAAAAACTGCAGGCATATACTGTACATGGTGGAGGTGCCATTGGCAAACGTAGTTGTGGACAGTACTAGAATAGAGACACAGGATATCAAGTCATTTTATATTTAATTTCAAGCCTATTTCAGTCAATGTCATGCAGATAATACCTAATTTTGACATTTTTTCATTTTTAAGGTAACCTATTTCATGCACATATTTCATGCAGAGTGATATTTTATTGAACGAGCTTTATGCTCAAAACAGTTTTTTTTCATTTTATTTTTTTATTTTATAATATTAACGTTAAAAAGTTTCAGTTTTTCAAACTGATGTGTTAAAAACAAATTAGTAGATATGATATAATATAACAAAATAACGGTAATAAAAACTTAATGACAATCNCACAGGATATCGAGTCATTTTATATTTAATTTCAAGCCTATTTCAGTCAATGTCATGCAGATAATACCTAATTTTGACATTTTTTCATTTTTAAGGTAACCTATTTCATGCACATATTTCATGCAGAGTGATATTTTATTGAACGAGCTTTATGCTCAAAACAGTTTTTTTTCATTTTATTTTTTTATTTTATAATATTAACGTTAAAAAGTTTCAGTTTTTCAAACTGATGTGTTAAAAACAAATTAGTAGATATGATATAATATAACAAAATAACGGTAATAAAAACTTAATGACAATCTTTCTAGTTAAACAAAGAAAAGAAAACGAGACAAAAGAAAACATTAGCTCTGGCTCAGTGTGTTGATAGCATTTTTTGATAGCCGTCTGAAGGCACTGAGGGACTGGAGTGCCACTTTTATTTCCCTATTCCAGCTGTTCCAGATCCTGGCCTCTCGACACGAGAACGACTTTAAGTCTGTGCAATGACCTGCAAATTATCCATAGATATCAATAATTCTGGAAGCAGTTGCTGAAGTAGAAAGATGGATGACAAATTTAATCGATTAAAATTATGAACCATTACGTTGCCCTAGGACTCCAGCTTACCAACGAAAAACTACATATAACGTTAATTTCAGTTTCAGTTTAGTGAGCAGTGACATTAAAATTTTATTGAAAAATTAAAAGCATAGTCTTGATATGTTTCAAAAAGGATGTGACCTTGTAGGTATTACGAAATTTTTTAACTGAAGTTTGTTCGCAGAAATACCATTAAGCATTTGTGGGGGCCAGAAGCTTCCGTTTTATTTATTCATTACTTTATTTTAAGTACGCTGGAAAGATTTCTGGCTATATCACAGCTAATTTAGGCCTACTATGCAGGCCGCATCTAGGTACAGGACCGCTAGTTTAACCTCCCTTCCGAGGGATGGGGAAGTGAATTGTTTGGTCAGGCATCCGGATGTTGACCTCATGCAACCAAGCTTATCTTAAGTTACCTCAAGGAAACTGTATAAGCCGCTCGGTCACTCACCCCACCACACCGTCCACCCTGTAGATAAGCTCTTTCTGCTTTAACTTACTAATCGTATCAGGAATAGCCTTTCATGAGTAGGCCTAATGAGGAAAAACTAAATACTGTCATTTTGCTTTTGATTTTATTTTTATTTACTTCACACACAAATAAACAGAAACGAAATCTTCTTTTTCAGTGTTCGCAGTAAATCGAGCAGCAGATCTTTATCTTTGAACCGAGGGAAACTCTTGGAGCCAGGTAAAGACAAACTTTCTTTTTTATTTAATGTGAATACAGAGCTGTCAGAATGACAAATGAGAACAATACCAACAAAAGCGAACTGCATGGGCAACTTTATTTTGGCAGCAACTAATAAAAGAAAGTTAATCCGAGAAATTCGTGAAAATCTTCTCAAATCTTAGGGATGTTAATGGCGCTAGAAGTCCAGTGTTATATTCAACGCAAAGTACAGGAAATTTGTTTAGAAATTTGTTTTATGTCTGCAAAAAATTTGAAATTTGAATTTGAAAGTTTCTGCCAATGGCCTCGTACCAGGTTGTACCCAAACAATATTTGTAACAATGTTTTCCTTGGAGTACTTTCGGTTACATGGTTAATATATTACTATGGAACGGGGTATATTTTGCATTCTTTTACANAGACAGTACTAGAATAGAGACACAGGATATCGAGTCATTTTATATTTAATTTCAAGCCTATTTCAGTCAATGTCATGCAGATAATACCTAATTTTGACATTTTTTCATTTTTAAGGTAACCTATTTCATGCACATATTTCATGCAGAGCTTTATGCTCAAAACAGTTTTTTTTCATTTTATTTTTTTATTTTATAATATTAACGTTAAAATGTTTCAGTTTTTCAAACTGATGTGTTAAAAACAAATTAGTAGATATGATATAATATAACAAAATAACGGTAATAAAAACTTAATGACAATCTTTCTAGTTAAACAAAGAAAAGAAAACGAGACAAAAGAAAACATTAGCTCTGGCTCAGTGTGTTGATAGCACTTTTTGATAGCCGTCTGAAGGCACTGAGGGACTGGAGTGCCACTTTTGTTTCCCTATTCCAGCTGTTCCAGATCCTGGCCTCTCGACACGAGAACGACTTTAAGTCTGTGCAATGACCTGCAAATTATCCATAGATATCAATAATTCTGGAAGCAGTTGCTGAAGTAGAAAGATGGATGACAAATTTAATCGATTAAAATTATGAACCATTACGTTGCCCTAGGACTCCAGCTTACCAACGAAAAACTACATATAACGTTAATTTCAGTTTCAGTTTAGTGAGCAGTGACATTAAAATTTTATTGAAAAGTTAAAAGCATAGTCTTGATATGTTTCAAAAAGGATGTGACCTTGTAGGTATTACGAAATTTTTTAACTGAAGTTTGTTCGCAGAAATACCATTAAGCATTTGTGGGGGCCAGAAGCTTCCGTTTTATTTATTCATTACTTTATTTTAAGTACGCTGGAAAGATTTCTGGCTATATCACAGCTAATTTAGGCCTACTATGCACGCCGCATCTAGGTACAGGACCCCTAGTTTAACATCCCTTCCGAAGGACGGGGAAGTGAGTTGTTTGGTCAGGCATCTGGAAGGTCACCCATCCGGATTTTGACCTCACGCGACCAAGCTTAACTTCAGTTACCTCAAGGAAACTGTATAAGCCGCTTGGCCACTCACCCCACACCGTCCACCTGCAGAAAAACTTTTTCTGCTTTGACTTACTAATCGTATCAGGAATAACCTTTCATGAGTAGGCCTAATGAGGAAAAACTAAATACTGTCATTTTGCTTTTGATTTTATTTTGATTTTGATTTACTTCACACACGAATAAACAGAAACGAAATCTTCTTTTTCAGTGTTCGCAGTAAATCGAGCAGCAGATCTTTATCTTTGAACCGAGGAAAACTCTTGGAGCCAGGTAAAGACAATTTTTTTTTATTTAGTGTGAATACAGAGCTGTCAGAATGGCAAATAAGAATAATACCAACTAAAAGCAAATTGCATGGGCAACTTTATTTTGGCAGCAACTAATGAAAGAAAGTTAATAGGAGAAATTCGTGAGAATCTTCTCTAATCTTAGAGATTGTAATGGCCCTAGAAATCCAGTGCAATATTCAACCCAAAATACAGAAAATTTGTTTAGATATGTCTGCCCAAAATTTGAAATTAAAAATTTGAAAGTTTCTGCCAATGGCCTCATACCAGCTTGTACCCAAACAATTTTTGCGACAATATTGTCTTGGGGTACTTTCGGTTACATGGTTAATATATTACTATGGAACGGGGTACCGGGTGTCTCAGAAAAAAGTACCCCCTTTTGACTGGAAACAGGAACGAAACGATAAAATCTGGGGACTTTTCGACCACACAATTAAATTTGGTAATCTTCAACTTAAATGCACATACCTTGCATTTATAAATCGTCCACGAAACACCAGAGTTACGAGCTCCCAACGTCCAAATTTTGAGTGCGTCTGAAACCAGAGGTTTTGGGAAAGGGCCTAACCATGATTTGATTTCTTGGGCATTTTCCAAAGGAATTTTTAACTTTTTCTCTTTTAGTTTTTACTTTTGAAAAGAATTCTACTTGGAGATGTTTCAATNATGGGCAACTTTATTTTGGCAGCAACTAATAAAAGAAAGTTAATCCGAGAAATTCGTGAAAATCTTCTCAAATCTTAGGGATGTTAATGGCGCTAGAAGTCCAGTGTTATATTCAACGCAAAGTACAGGAAATTTGTTTAGAAATTTGTTTTATGTCTGCAAAAAATTTGAAATTTGAATTTGAAAGTTTCTGCCAATGGCCTCGTACCAGGTTGTACCCAAACAATATTTGTAACAATGTTTTCCTTGGAGTACTTTCGGTTACATGGTTAATATATTACTATGGAACGGGGTATATTTTGCATTCTTTTACATTTTTGAAATTTTGGCATATTTTCTACCAGTAAAAACCGGACATTACCAGTTATCGAATGCTCCCCACTTTGAATATGGTATACATAAAGCATTCTACAAAGAATTAGAGACGTTTTGTAATTTTTTAGAAAGGATACTTAATTGCTTTTCTCTCTTTCTTTGCAGATAGCATGTCCCTCGCAAGTCGTGAAAGCTCCACTAGTTCTAGCAGCAACTCAAGTAACGAGTCTGCACCGAACAGAAGTTCACGACACATAATTCATAGCAACCCGAAAGATATTCCGCTCAGACGACAAAGTACATTTTCTTCCGGATTCGGATCTAGTGGTCCATCTTGCACAAGCAGCTTCAAGGAAGACATCATTCGTGGAACGAGTGAGTCTGAGTATGGATCACATGACGATTCAGCGTCTTTATTTTCACGAAAGTCGAGTGCGACTCACAGCATCATCGAAGAAGATAGATTATCTTGTAGCACATACGAGAATACGAACGAGGACTGTCGCGAGCGTAGTCCGTACGAAAACATCCCTTCTTCACCGCCTAGAGATACCGTGTCGCCACCTATCCACTCCAATCCGATTGCTATCCCGAAATCACCAAAGCATACGAGTGCGTCGTTAATGGTACCACTCGGGCAATCCCCACCACCAACAACAGGCTACATGAACCCGTCGCCTCCAAGATCGACTTTCGTAGACCCATCGCATGTTATTTCATTGCCAAATCATGTGAATCATAAGCAGTCAAATTTAGTCGTCGTTCTCAACACGTCAAGCGAGAGTGAAGCCGAGCAAGCGCTTTCAAACTCGGCACCGACGACAAATGGCGAGATGAAGGCAGCGAAAGTTGCAAAACGTAAACAAAGGGTTGAAAGAACGCAAGAATTATCGCATCGTGCGTCGTTTGGATCGTACAAGCAGAAGAGTCAGAAGATTGGAGGCAGTGCTGCAGTTCCTTTTGTTGATAATGCTGTTTACGAGTGTATGGCGATGAACGAGAATTCAGCTGTTAATTATGAACTTATGGATGATAAGGCGAATATTGATAGTTGTGATTATCGGGAGAACTACGAAAATAGCATCCAACGAACAGATATTGTATCAGACAATAGCTCCTGCTACGAAAATGTTTTACTCAGTTCACCGAAGAACGAATCTATAGCGACAAGGACTCCTCCATTGCCACCGAAAATGATTCGTTCGGCTTATAACAGAATGTCGCTGCCACCGAGAACTTATCGCAAGCTCAGCGATGAAAGCACAGCTAAAGCACCCAACATTACGAGAGATGAAATGCGTAAGAGAGCTTCGACGGCTCCACCCCCTAGAACTTTCGGACAATCCGAGGAACAGCCTATTTCCCGCAGGCCTGATAAAGCTTTAGATGATGTTTACGAAAATACGACGACGTTACCTTCAAGGACTTATCGTAAGACTGAACGCATTGCTCCTGTGATGTCCGTACCGCCGAGAACTTACAAATCTAGCAACGAAAGTTATGAGAATGTGGAGACTTCCGAGGCGTGGAAGCCTTCTTCTTCAGACCTTTCGTATGAAAACTTCAATTTTAATCAGAGCTCAAGTAGTGGGAAATACAGATCAGATTCAATGTACGAGACTAAAATGATATCGGCACAACAGGGTGCTTATTATTCCGGTGAACGAGGAATGTCTTCTAGTGAACGACATTCTTCTCCGAATGAACGAATATTCTCGCCAAGTGAACGAACATTATCGGCAAGCGAACAAGTTTTTCTGCGAATGTTCTCGCCTGAAGCTTCCTACGAGAATCACGAGTTAAGATCGGCTGTTGACACCCCTCCACCTCTTCCGAGAAAAAGATCTAGCCGAACGGAAAGTGAGATTTCTACATCACCCGACCAAGAATTCAGACCTTCAAGTAGTCTTCGTACGGAACAAGCGATATATGAGAACCAAGAAATAAAGTCATACGAAGGCAGGGATCTGCATCTCGACATTTCAAATACCAGAGAATTTAACAATGAGCAACTAGAGGAGGGGGGACGTAATTTAATTGACGATTCTCCTATCCACAAAAATTTGCCGAGTAAATATGGGACGATTTGGGATGGAAAAGAAATCATGCAGGAGTCAGAAGCCATTGAGGGTAAGTGATACTTTATTTGATTTTGATTTTAATTTTATTTTATAATATTCATGCAGGGTAAAACATTCGGTTTACCCTGTTTTACAATGTACCCTGTTAAAAACTTACAAAAGAAAACACTACCTAATTTTTACAAGTAATCTAAAATGAAGCTAAAATAAATATCATCATCAACAACTAATTACAAAGTATATAAAAATCCGTAGATATAATTATTTGACACTATAAATATGAAAGAGAGAATCACCTAAATCATAGGTTTGCTATGCTTTTTTTTTAAGTTTATTGGTTAAAGGGTGCTTTGATAGGTGATAGACGGCCGAGTGGAAGGCGCCCCTATAGTCAGCATGGAAGGTTTTGAATTTCCATTGCTGGCACTTGAAGAAATACTACACTCGTCTTATAAACTTTCGTTTGCTTTTCTCCTCAGAGAAGGGTGTAGAGGCCTTAGACTGAGATGCTTGTATAGAGGGGGGGGGAGGGGGGTTGATTTCTCGGCTTCGTTAATTGGTCATGGGTATCCCTTGAAGACGTCAATGTAATTGCATAGATTTGTCAGCATTGAAAAGTTATGTTAAGAAAGAGAGTCAAGGTGGTGTAAAACTAGCTATTGATTTTAATAGCTTTGGTTTCCTTGCTAATTAAGAGTTTGCGAAAAAGCTTGAATGAAAAGCCGTCGAGAAAGCCGATTATCAGTAAAACAATCATTTATAAAATTCACGTAGAATCTTTCATTAACGCTCACTGGAAGTGCTAAGTAGATAGTCGTTTTTAGCTTCTATACCTTTTTTATTGTTATAGCAGTTGCGGAATTTGAAGAGGAGTCGGACCTGTCACCAAACGCAACTTATGAGCAACTTATCCCAGAAGTTCCAAAAGCTACTGCAGACATCGAACCTGAACAAGACGCACCCTTCTCAAAAACACCAAGAGCCTTGCAGGAGAAAACTATGGACCCAGCGCACAGCAGCATGCTTCGAGCTCTCCTCAGTCCAACAGAGCAACGAATCCCACGTATCAATCGCGCACAAAGTGAAGAAACCCCTATTCGACCGCCACGCCGTCAGAGAAAGAAATCAGACTCACGTCGACACACCGTTGGCACGCTGAAAATGAAAGAGAGACCGGCTGGGTCAAGTGAGGCTGCGTTTCCGAGGGAACCATATGATTGTGCACAAAAAGAATCGATTGTTGAGAAACTGAAAACCGCGTGTCCCATTGAAAATGATCCTAATGCGCCACCACTGCCATCGAGAGAGATGCATGAGGCATGCTTTCAAAGACAGATGTCAGATTTTGTTCAAATTGAGGCTTCCGATCTTGAATGCGAGACTGTAGAAGTAACGGAGATCAATGAATTAGACCAACCACAGGCAGTGCTCGATGACTCGAAAGCGAAAAATGTGCAAGAATTGCAGAAAACAGATTCTTTTCCAGAAAAGACAGTAGTCGAGGAGACATTGGAGATTAAAGAAAAGCAAGGAGTTGCAGAGAAGTCAGCGGCAGAGGCGACGAAAAGTCTTCCAAAATCGGAAAACGGGAAATCAAGATTCTCAAAGATAAAGAGTCTACTCTCTGGCAAGGTTAGTTAAATTATTTAGCCTATATTGAGTACAGGCCTTGTGATTATATTCTAGATGATTTCTTATTGTTTTTGTTGATTTACATTCTTTTTAACTTCATTCGTCTGAGAATAATTCCGCAAACTTTCCACAATTTTAGAGCCATAATTCCGCAAATTTGATGAAAATTAGGGCCATAGTTTCGCATTAAAATAAAAATGTTTCAGACGAAAATTTTTGGAGAAACAATTCTGGACAACATACCGGGTGTCCCAAAAAAAGTAATCCCGTTTAAAAAATCACCAAAATTCGATAATCAAGCCTATCATAAAATCTTCTTTTTCATCTCTTTTGTCAATGCTCCAAATATATTCAAAGATGATGCAAAGTTTGTTTTCGTTACTGAAAGGGTATGAAATAGCAGGTTAAAAACCCTTATTTAGAGCTATACTCTTTAAGAAACATCGTAAATCTTGCCTAGGAGCCATTTTTTTAGATTTTCATTATCATTCAAGCCTACAATGACAATTCGCTTTTCGTTCTGTCATTTGTGACCAAATCAGAACCTTAATATATACAAAGAAATTGATCTGGTAATCATCACTGCTTTTTTGCTTTATGCTTCAAAACCAGGCAGCCCAAACAATCGCTAAACTTGCTAATTTTAAAAACAATAACAAGATCAGCTATGACTGGGAACAAAATTTGGTCTTTGATCTACTAGCCGAAAAAAGAAATTCAAAAGATCGGCCATGTAATCAAATTTTGCAAATTTTTCAAACGGGAGTACTTTTTGTTGGGACACCCGGTAGTTTCGGACACTTTTTTTGGAAAATCGGCAACAAGTTTCTTTTTTACAGCTTATTGATCAAATTTTCCCATGAAATCGGTTATATATGCCTAAATGAACATAATTTTAACCAAAGATCAACACTTTATGCTTAAAATAGAAATGTTTAGTAAATATATTTAGGAAGTATNTTTAAGAAACATCGTAAATCTTGCCTAGGAGCCATTTTTTTAGATTTTCATTATCATTCAAGCCTACAATGACAATTCGCTTTTCGTTCTGTCATTTGTGACCAAATCAGAACCTTAATATATACAAAGAAATTGATCTGGTAATCATCACTGCTTTTTTGCTTTATGCTTCAAAACCAGGCAGCCCAAACAATCGCTAAACTTGCTAATTTTAAAAACAATAACAAGATCAGCTATGACTGGGAACAAAATTTGGTCTTTGATCTACTAGCCGAAAAAAGAAATTCAAAAGATCGGCCATGTAATCAAATTTTGCAAATTTTTCAAACGGGAGTACTTTTTGTTGGGACACCCGGTAGTTTCGGACACTTTTTTTGAAAAATCGGCAACAAGTTTCTTTTTTACAGCTTATTGATCAAATTTTCCCTTGAAATCGGTTATATATGCCTAAATGAACATAATTTTAACCAAAGATCAACACTTTATGCTTAAAATAGAAGTGTTTAGTAAATATATGCAGGAAGTATTTAGCAATAAAATTTAACAAACAAATTTTCGGGCGAAAGGTAATTCGGACAAGAATGTTTTTATCCGAAACTGTTACTGTCCAAAACTTTTGTTTTTTAATTTATACCAAGTTTTTATAAGCCAGTCTTCATTTAGACAAGTATTCATTTATGCAAAAAGTTGCACGGCCAATTTTTATGTAAAAACTTTACGTGACGAAAATTTTGGGATTGACTATAAATGCTATCACATTTCATCAGGTTTCAAATATCGACGATGTATCAAATCAAGCAAAATCTGGAGCATCATCATCATCATTATCATCAAGCACTCCAGAAAATCCAGAAGTTGACGTTAAATTGGACGATGACACAGACGATGAAAAAACGAGATATGTTCTTCATTTTGTAACCCCCGTGTGAAGTGGACATCTCATGTAAATACAACACTTTGATGCCAGCAATTTCAAGGCAGTCTCAAAGACATGCATGGAAAATTGGTATGCACGTTAGGCTCAGTTTATATGGACTCAAGCCGACTCTCTTACAGTGCTGGTTCTACTAAAGTCTCTCTTAAATTAGATGTCACGTGAAAATGTCCGCGAATAAAAAAATTGAAATGTTTTGCAAGAGTAATTTTGCGTTATCGCAAATTCCACGTGAAATCTTATTTGAGATGGACTTTAGATAATTCCCAGCACGTTGGACCTCGTAAGAGAACTCTAATTTACGCGAAAGCAGTAACAGATATTATTCCGGGTGACCCTGAAATCTTTACGAGCTAAATCGCACCTGGCTTCCCAAAAAGACAAAATATCAAACAAATTTTACATACCCGAGACCACTTAGTTTCAAACCGGTTTGAGAATAATTTTCGTTTACATGGTGCTTTCAAAGCGGGGTGACATTTCAAACCGATTTGAAATACCCAGTTGAGTTGCACTCCGGTTTGAGTTAGAAATCGCATTTCCATGTAAACACTATAGGGGCTTTGACCAGACACCGAGTTCAACTCAGATCGGGGTGAAATTTCAAACCGGTTTAAGTTTATCATGTAAACGGACCCTAATATTGTGTGGTAGAGAACATTCAACCCGGTTAAAGGGAATAACCTGAGTTAAAAGATGAGATCGCATAGGTTTATAAATAACCTATTGTATTTGATAATCCAACAAGTGGGCAAAGAAAGAAAAGCCAAATAAAACAATGGCGTGTTTTGGTTTTTCTTTATCCTATTTATAGACGGGCGCCTTATAGCTCAGGTCATTCACTTTAATATTGCTCTTTAACCCCGTCTGCTTTGGTTACCAGATCTGACACCTTAAAACCTTAGATTTTAAAGGATTATTTGGTAATATCATTTAATTAAGGAGTGGTATATTTAAGTTTTGATGTCATCTTAAACCGACAGACTCGTTTGAGCATCAGAGTTCATTCATATACAGTATGGTTATAATTTTTTTTAATACTCAAGCATCTTAGAATCTTAGAATATTGCAAAATGGACGCTCCCTTTTTGTCAGATTTCATAATTCCTCTTGAAACAGAAAGAAATGATTTGATCATTTTCAACTGAAAATCTGCATCAGAACTTTTAAAGCGGGCTTGACCTAGATATTCATGGTCATATCTTTGATTGTGTCAGCTTGCCTATGAGCCAGTTTTACAAATTCTGCCCTCATCGAATAGGGAAGAGTGGGGGGGGGGGGGTATTTAAGATAAGAAAAAACCGCAGGAAAGTCCAATGAAATACGACGAAATTCAACAATCCTGGTATACATCTCAGTCTTAAAAAGCAACTGATTTATATGCTTATAACCCATTTAGGCCGTTACCTATGTACGCAGGCGTACTTTTTTAACACCACTTTTGCTCCAGTTGACTGCATGCATATTTTATGCAAGATCTCATCGTGAAGCAGTGTTTTAGAATATGGATTGCATGCAGAATTTACTGCGAAATTTCTCATTTATCGATATCACTAAGTTATTTACTGGAATGCTTGCTTAATGGCTTAAATGCTCCGGCTTGCAAGGGCTCCTTGCCTCTTCTGATGCGATTTCAATCCTTAGGTTTTGAAAATACCAGTATCTTAAACACATGTTATGTTAGTTTACATTTTTGTCGTCTTATAGTATTATAGCGATTGTTGGAAGTTTATTTTAAGAAGTTTTGTTCAACGCCTTGAACTTTAAGTAAGTTTTCCGTTTTGTATCTTAGTTATTTGTGAAAGTTCTTGCTAAATTTTACTTCAACTCAGTTTTTTAGATTAGTTAGCTAACATAAGACCACGCTGAGCAATAGAATGCCATCAACATTGAAACTCATCAGAAACATCATGGAACAAATTTCAAAATATCAACCAATTTTGAAATAATTTGCCAAACAGAACACTTTTTGCCACCCCTTTCAACGTAGCTTTATTAGCAGAATTCGTTGTTGGGGTTTTAGGAGAAATTCCAAGAGCATTTTTTGTGCGTTGTGAGCTAGAAGTGTATGCGAAGAAGTGTTGAAGTTGTGACTGTAAAGTGTTTCATGGACATACATTATTTGGCAAGCAAATTTCACATTTATAAACAATTTTCTTTTTTTTTGGCAGAAGGCTCAGGATTTTCACTTGCAAATAGCCTTATTATTCTCTTGAATTTGTAGGTGTTGCAGCTCTCTCAGTTTTAAGTAACCATATTGTATTCTTTTACACCGGGTGACCCAAAAAGAAGCTGAACGCTTTGGAAAATTCATCAAAATTTAATACGGCCATTTATATTAAGATATTTTCGTACAGTTGTGTCAAATTGAAATCAATTCAAGAGGTGATGTCTGCCATATTTCTGTAGTTTAGATATCATAAACGCATAGCTACAAAAACCTGATTCTAAACCATTGTTTATGGACATCGATCCTTAGTTTATCTTGACATATTCAATTGGTCTATTAATTAGGGATTCGACAAAAACTGAATCTGAAAATGCTTTCTTGTAATTTAATAGTGTTCTTACAGTAAGATCCTCTCTCTACAACTACTTGTGCTAAAAGAGGCTATCAAGCTTCTTGATAATTTTGACGGAGTATTATGGCCGGGAGGCTGAGAAAAACAACTCTTTATAGCAACAAAATATCCATTGATTGCTCCAGATTGATTGATTGATTGATTGATTGATTGATCCATTGATTGATTGATTACATCAGAAATTTGTTTGCTCCAGAAGACATGCCTTTTAATAATNGTCGATCCTTAGTTTTTCTTGACATATTCAATTGGTCTATTAATTAGGGATTCGACAAAAACTGAATCTGAAAATGCTTTCTTGTAATTTAATAGTGTTCTTACAGTAAGATCCTCTCTCTACAACTACTTGTGCTAAAAGAGGCTATCAAGCTTCTTGATAATTTTGACGGAGTATTATGGCCGGGAGGCTGAGAAAAACAACTCTTTGTAGCAACAAAATATCCATTGATTGCTCCAGATTGATTGATTGATTGATTGATTGATCCATTGATTGATTGATTACATCAGAAATTTGTTTGCTCCAGAAGACATGCCTTTTAATAATAATAATAATCACTAATATTTAAACAGGTTGACTTGTTCAGAAGTATACATTATCTGCCATCACTCAAGGACATGTAGTTTGACATTTCTAATGAATATGTGTTTATATTCACCACTTATATTCACCACTGATTCACCATCAAATGAGAGGTTTCCGTTTTTATAAAAAAGTTCAATCATTTTGGGTCATTCGGTACTTACCTAAAGTTTATTTATTATTTAACTAACCATATTATTCGATAGTTGTATCATATGTAGAGTATAATAGCATCAATGTATATGAGATGATTAATATTAATAATGATAATGATTGTATGAATAGTGTAGATAGATTTTCATTTACGATATTTATAATTTGGCAATTGTCGCACAGAGTATGACTTATATTGTATCATAGATGATTAATTTTTGTTATTGGCCTGCATTATGTAGATGTGTTTGATGTTTGGCTAGGAAAACAAACAGTCTCTCTTTTTTGTTTCTCTTGATTTTGATGTACAAGTGCTACAGAATGGGTATGAAGAACATTTACAGGGTGTCCCAAGAACCGTGCCACGTTTGTGCTACTGCTGTGGAGGAGCTGTAACGTCGATTGTCTCGTTCTTTAACAGTTGCATAGGATAGGCTTCAAAGTAGAATTTGAGTCGATATAATAATTGGCTTTGCTAGAAGTTAAGATCAAGTAATACGACATGATGTCACAGCGGCATTGAAAAACACGACACCATCTTGTTTTGGGGTAAATCTGCAGAAATTTCTATAGGTTTCTATAGGAAATTTGCAAAACGTT
Source organism: Aurelia aurita (assembly GCA_004194415.1). Lineage (NCBI taxonomy): Eukaryota > Metazoa > Cnidaria > Scyphozoa > Semaeostomeae > Ulmaridae > Aurelia > Aurelia aurita. Next base: position 839,914 of record REGM01000122.1, read on the forward strand.
CCCGAACGTTCCATAAAATCCCTCTTATATTCTTCCTTGCGATAGTGAGAAAGGAAATGCTAGGTAGCAATTGTCAGTCAGACCCAAACCAATGAATTAATTTCACAAACATGCTGGTCTTAAAAGCAAAACAGAAGTTTAGTCCAAGAAAGCAGTGAGAAACTTGTCTTTGCAACGATAATTTTGTAAACAGCGCAGCGCTACAAACTCCATCAGTTGTAAGTTGCTGGGNACATGATGTCACAGCGGCATTGAAAAACACGACACCATCTTGTTTTGGGGTAAATCTGCAGAAATTTCTATAGGTTTCTATAGGAAATTTGCAAAACGTTCCCGAACGTTCCATAAAATCCCTCTTATATTCTTCCTTGCGATAGTGAGAAAGGAAATGCTAGGTAGCAATTGTCAGTCAGACCCAAACCAATGAATTAATTTCACAAACATGCTGGTCTTAAAAGCAAAACAGAAGTTTAGTCCAAGAAAGCAGTGAGAAACTTGTCTTTGCAACGATAATTTTGTAAACAGCGCAGCGCTACAAACTCCATCAGTTGTAAGTTGCTGGGTCGCTTTTTCAAAATCAACCTTCCTTTCGACGTTCGCCTGTCTATCCTATCCGCTAAAGTTCTCAAATGATTTGAACGATTTGAACAGCTTCGAAGCCTTTAGAATTGATTGGTTTAGATAATAAATGAGATACTGTCAAAAACCGAGGCGTGTGACGCTATGTTTTGTAATGGCTTCATTTACCCCCAAGTCGTCTGTATGAATTGAAAGAAAGGGTTCTAGCGTTGTATTTGAATTTTTTCAGGATTAAATAAGGATCCATTGTTTTGTCATATAGATAAAAACACTACAAACCCATTTTCAAATGGAAAACAATTTCAAGTCTTGTTTCTGCAAAAAATGTAGGGTGATGGGTGTGATGATAATGATTATTAATGATTATTCAGCGAAAAACGCGCGAAATTTCTTGGAAGGGAAACGAGGCAGATGCCATGGAAACGACATGGCCTAACAATATGGTAGACAACTGGACAGCCAAGTTTCGTTCGTAATTGAAGTTAAATCAGGCAGCCTAAAGAAAGATGTCAGATTATGAAGACTTTGAAGATGAAGAAGGTGTAGATGAGCCAGATCTTGATGACGATGAAGTTGAAGATGACGATGAAAATGTGGTAAGAAATTGTTAGGCCCATTTTACATGATTCAAATCATTATTGGAACAATCATCAGTTTTCCGGGTCCTAAACAAAAGAGCAACCAGTCAAAAATGTTTTGTATGGCAATTAATGTTTATAATTAATATAATCTCGCAGAAGAAACTATTGAAATAAAAACCAACCGCATATACAAGCTGCAGACATGCTGCATGCAGAGAACAGGCTTATTTTCTTTTCAATGGGAAGTATTTTTTAGGCCACACCACAACAAACACAAAGTGTGTTCTATTTCTCTCTGTACTCTCTATCTGTGGGAAACGTGGACAAAATTTTTTTAGGCATATATGGTAGATCAAAATATTATTCTTGAAATTTTTACTTTAAAACATTATTATTTAACATTGACCATAGGTCTCTTGTGTTGTGATTTTCTTGAAAGAGTTTATTGTGATTCACTGCTTTAAAATATAAAGTGTCCTACATCACATGTTAATGAGAGGTAGATTGTAAAATCCAGCAAATTTTCAATGGAAATATCATTGCAGAGAAAAATTAGTATATTGTTGATGGTGATGTGCTGCAAATAAAGTCATTAATGCTGGAGAATGTTGTTTCTGCAGTTAATAACACTTAACTGATTTGATTGACAGTGATATGATTGATGGATTGCAAATGGTAAATATTCATCATAAGATCAATAGATGTAGTGACCATACACTTTTGGTTGAGGTGGGGAGACACAAAGGCCTAGAAGTGGAACAGCGTCTCTGCAAGATGTGCCAGCTGAACCTAGTCGAAGACAAATTTCACTTTTTGACAATATGCCCAGCGTATGATGATTTAAGAGCTGGCCTGCTTTTAGCCGCGAACACCAAGCTCTTAAACCCATACATACAGTTTTCTAAGATTATGAGTAGCGAGAACATTGCAGTTATTAGCCGCTTGGCTGAGTTTATTCTTGATGCTAACAAACTGAGAGACTAATTGCTGATTGTGACCTAGGCCTAGCCTGGATGTTCCAAGATACCTAAACACATTCGTTCTGTTGTTGTTGTTTTAGATTTCAATGTAAATATATTTGGTTCATTTTAGTTCATTTAATTTTAGTTCATTATTTTAGTTTAAGTGCTATTGTTTTAGTTTTAATCTATGTTAGTAAGTATATAGCTGCCATGCCTGTATTAGGTAGAGCATTTGCTAATGATGATGATGATGTTAATAGAAACCTTTGCTCTGTATATTGTTAGTATTGGCCTTGAAAAGTATTTGGATAGATGAACAGTACAGGCCTTTCGTAAATTTAACATGACAAGAATTCTCAATAATTCTTAAGAATTCTTCACATTCTGACAAGAATTCTTGAGTCATACGGAAGACTGTAAATTTGTTTAAACAAGAATTTTTAAGAAATTCTTGAGAATTCTTAGGCAGGAAAACCGTGTTAAATGTGCACAAGGCCTGTACTGTAGATGTATACTTTCCCCAAATCTCAACTATGAACCATTTTTCTCCTCCTACAAATTTCCATATTTCCATCTCTTAGAGCAAAGGCCATTTTTTGCATGGCAAATGGAAATCACAGAAAATAAGGAACAGAAAGAGAATCTGATTGAAAACTAAAAATGACAATCTGACACCTCGGAAGTGGTAAAAGTTGATTTTCTGCATGGAAAATGTGGAGCAAAGATCTAAAATCGTAACATACAAGTTATGCTCTCACGGAACAGAAGTTTACTTATTTCATAGTCGGAAAATGGAAAGACATCACAAAATTACAAGGAAGACAGAAATCAGACCCCCTAGGACACCCCCTCATAAGCTAGCAAATGTTCCCTTCCTGACCAAAGTCAGCACATTGTGAAGATTGTATTCCTATCGTTGACAAATATTTTATTTATTTCTCACTCCAGGAGCCAACAGACAATCCATTGACAAGGGATATGACTGCAGATGCATTGTCACTTATTTGCAAAACAGGAAATGGTCTTGCGCATGCATATGTCAAATTGGACATTCATGATAAGTACGATCCAAGATTTTCCAAAAAAGTTTTTCCAGAAATGTTTTGCCAAAGATGATTGCTTTATTTATGTTTTTTATTGTCTACAGTAAAGGCCTTGTGCACATTTTACACTGTTTCCTTGTCTAAGAATTTTCCAAAATTCTGAAGAATTCTTGTTGAAACATTCTTAAATATCTTTATAAAACTCAAGAATTCGTAGCAGCTTGTGGGAAGTTATAAATAATCCTTTGAAAATTCTTGGGTGTTGAGGTATGCAAGGCCTGTACTATAGGTAAGTCTGGCCTGAAATGTCTAGTATTGTTTTAGATTCCTAGTGATATTATAAAAAAAGTCAAATGATACATGATGTACAGCAAAAGCATAAATCTTTGGCTCATTTGATATCTGTAACTATAACAATATATTGTTCCCAGAAAACTGAGACCCCATTTACATGAGGAGAAACTGGATCAATCTAGAGCGGCATTGATCCCAAATTGGTTAGATTGACCTTGCATTTATATGGGATTCCTCTGTGATTGATCCGCTATCTGTGCTAGTTTGGGATCATTTACCNCTGTATGCAAGGCCTGTACTATAGGTAAGTCTGGCCTGAAATGTCTAATATTGTTTTAGATTCCTAATGATATTATAAAAAAAGTCAAATGATACATGATGTACAGCAAAAGCATAAATCTTTGGTTCATTTGACATCTGTAACTATAACAATATATTGTTCCCAGAAAACTGAGACCGCATTTACATGAGGAGAAACTGGATCGATCTAGAGTGGCATTGATCCCAAATTGGTTAGATTGGCCTTGCATTTATATGGGATCCCTCTGTGATTGATCCGCTATCTGTGCTAGTTTGGGATCATTTACCAAAAGCGATTCAGTGATCAATCCTATCTCGTATAAATAAGTGCAAATTATGGGATCGATCCCAAATTGGTATGGATAGGAAATGATGCTAATCCCCTTGTTTGTCATCTTTTTTGGCGTAAGGAATTCCTTTGATTTCTGCTCTTTGTTTTTTAGCCAAAGAGCGAAAACATAAGCACATAGTTTACTTTGTATTACATTAGGTGAAAATCAAAGGGGGTCCATCTGCGTCTGATCCTGTGTAAAAAAGCAAAAATATTGTTGGGATCAATCCCAAACTGGCTCACTCTCTTATGGGATCAATCTCCAGTTTTCTATCGTGTAAAGGTGGTCCGAAAAGCAGTAAGATCCTAGGATATATTCAAATAATTCAAAGGAAAGTGCGAACAGATATTTTTGGTAATATGCATTGTTGAGTTGATAATTTCCCAGCTAAGAAGATAAAAGTATTAAATTTGAATCTTCCTATATATAGTCCTTTGAATTTTGTCACCAGTTTTTCATAATTTTATATTATTCATATCCAGACATCACTTTTTATCTATCTTCTTATATTCTCCACTTAAAATTTTCCAATTCAATTCTTTTCTAGGAATGTTACAGACATCAGCTTATTAAACTGTTATATTCATCTGCGTTATGTTGTAAGTATTGTGAACTCTATTAAATAGCATATTTACCAGATCAACAACACCTCCATCTTAGATCCCGGGGGTACTTCATTGTTAAGTCATACTGGACGTGCCACTCATATGGGTGGGTTATTTCACCGAAATTCCCTACATATGGGTCTGTTATTGATCTTTATTCTTATAAAGGGGTTGGTATTTTTAGGAGTTCTTACAAAAATGTCCCGTAATAATTATCCACTTAAAACGACTGAAAATCTGAAAATATTAGCACTTTAGTTAATCCGTTTTTATGAAAAATAGTTAGTATTATCACCCATTTCCTTCGCCTATTATCATTAATGTAATGCAAATATTTTAGTTTTTGTTACACCAAAACTGACAAATTGATTTACAGATAATACAGATACAATTAAAAAATGAACATGAGATTTTCTTTGCAAATGTTAGCTCCCTATAGATTGGATAGATGCCCAAGAGGAGGCGGGGGGGGGGGGGGTACTTCATTGTGACCATGATTAGACCTGCATCTGGACTTTGACAAAAGAACCCATTTGTATGGCAGGATTTCAAGATTTCGAACGCATTTGCATGAATTTCAGGAAATTTCTAACCCATGTGTATGAATTTGGTTGATTTTAAAACTGATAATCCTTTGCTAGACATGAAAAGGTCTACTCGCTTTTTTCTGCTTTACTGGCAAGACGCTGTTTTTGTAGCTGTTGTTACAAAAACTTTTTTTGTCTCTCTACTATACCGTTTTGCAAGCAAAAGGCAAAAGTATTTTTTCTACACAAGTAATAGTTTTGCAATTAAAAGTATATCGTAGTGATTGGATGATATGGAAACAAAAGGTAATTGATACAGATGGCATGACGTCACAGCAGCGTTGAAAACACGACGCCATCTTGTTTTGGGGTAAATGTTCAGAAAATTTCTTAAGGAATCTATAGGAATTTGCAGAAAGTTGCATGAAATTGCTCCTTTATTATACCTTGTGATAGTGAGTAGGGAAAGGATAGGTAGCAATTGTCAGTCAGACCTAAACCTATGAAATAAACACACGAACATGCTGTTTTTAAAAGCAAAACAAAAATTTGGGCCAAGAAAGCTGTGAAAAACTTGCCTTTGCGTCGATAATTTCGTAGTTAGCACCACAAACTCTGTCGGCTGTAAGTTACTCGTCGCTTCTTCAAAGTCAACCTTCCTTTTAGACATTCGCCTATCTATCTGCTAAAGTTTTTGAATAATTTGAGCAGCTTCCAAGCTTTTTGAATTTATTTATTGCGATAAATAAACGAGACACTCTTAAAATCCCAGTGCGACGCTATACTTTGTAATGGCTTCATTTACCCCAAGTCTGATTTTCGAGCGCGAATTGATCAAGTCACGTGACATGTCGTCTGTATGAATCATTTTGATCAATTTTGATGGAATTTCCCCCATTACGTGTCTGAGGAATTTTGCGCTTTGTGCGACCCTGATTCTAATTCGTTATCGTTGCTTTGATTTCAGGATATAAGCGGAAATAAACTGAAAGACATTTCTACTTTAAATTCATTAACACATTTGTTGACATTAAAAGCTGACAAAAATTTACTGAGGAGTGCAAAAATGGACGAGGTGGGTTCCTCCATTGATATTTTTATGTTGTTGTTTACTTTTTGTTTTCACGTACGGGCTCCCTGTGATAGACACACCCCATTGCCAAGATCAGGTGCTGAGACTGCGAGAGTAGAAATGACGAATGAAATACGAAGCAGTTAGAGCATAAGTACACAACAAACGAAGAAGAATGTAAATAGAGCTAACGATTCAATCAACGAAAAGGAACTGCACACAGGGAATAAAATTGTTGTAATATGATTCATGTATAGACGAAGTGAGAAAATGGATCAAAAGCTATGTAGGATTATACACATGTTTCACTTATTTGGCTCAACTGTTAGGTCGTCCGGCTCTAATTTTCTGTCAAGAATGCAGGAAACTGTCTGGAGTTTTGTCCAAATTTGGGAGCAAAACATACGTCTGCGCAAAATACAACATGATAGACTTACTGTATCTTGAGTGGCAAAAGTCAGCAGTGTTCTGGTTTAGTGAATAATAGCTTGGAATTTTGCAAAGTTATATGAATAATAATAATAATAATAATCACTTTATTTACGGTTGGATAAAGAAAGGTGTAGTTTGCGCTATAAAACACAAACTAGTAAATACCAACTAAATTAAACTAATTTACAGCAATACTATTTACAAATTTTACAATTGCAACCCTCCCCAGCCCAACATTTTATGAACACCATAAACATCATTATTCTTTTTGGTAAAATATTCCCTCCTAGAAGAATATCCAACTTATGTACCGGGGTACCAGGTGGCTGTAGCTTTTAAACTGTTTATTTGATTTCTATAAGCTGATATTTTTTGTGTAGCTAACATCAATTTAGGTACAGAAATTACTTTTAGTCAAAATCAGTCATATCGTTCTCACGTTACAAGCAATTACATAAAAGTGTTTCCTCTCAAAATCCTTCAATCTAAAATCCTTGATCAAATTTGCCAACAATCCTGTCTCATCGTGATAGAAAATAGATTTAAGAAGGCTGAACGACAGTCCCAAATGTATAAACTTATGTGGCAGCCTCTTTATGTACCAAATTAAATGTTTGATCAATAAGATAGACCGATAGAGCTTGATTTTGAGAGCTGTGGGGCTAATTTGTTAGCAAATTTGATAAAAGATTTTAGCCCTATTTTTGAAAGATTTTGAGACGAAACATTTTCGAAATCACTTTTTACTCTAGAATGGTAAGACCGATTTTGACAAACTACATATTTGAGAAAAAGTTGGCATGCTAGCCACACAAATATTATCTGTTTATAGGAATCTAAGAAATATTTTCAAAGCTACAGGCTTCAAACGAGCAGACATTTTTCTGACTCACTCAGTATAAAAGTCTATTTGGTTAATATCAACCCCACCATTTATAGTGGCTAACAATTTACTAAAAAGAAGTTTAACAATATTTCTGGAAAGGCCTTCTAAATTTCTGAAGCATAACAAACATGTGCTGGAAATTTACTGCTTTAGACACAACTTCAATATCTCCGAACGAAATTTTGTGTGACAGTTGTCTCATAGTTTGATTCTGTTGTAGATGCCCTACCTACAAGTAGCAAGCTTTGCAAACAATAAGATAATGTACACAGAAGGTTTAAATCATCCTTTACTGGAATCATTAAATCTTAAAAGTAAGTATTAAATGCAGTTTATTCTATATTTCTACGAAGGTAGTTTTAGAACACTGAGAAGCTAGGCTTATCGAAGCACTGTCCTGATCCTTCCTTTTGATGTGACCACACCTCAAGGACCGAGATACAGGGGGGTTAGGGGGGCTTTGGCCCCCCAAAATTGTCAGTAGTTGCTACAGTATGTATTTTCATTATTTATTATTATAGAAAATTAGATAGGTACTCCATGTTCATATTTACATCTTGTTCAATTTCTACCCTCTACTATACTAGGAGGCCTTTAGGGTATGTGCAAGAACAAACTTCTTTCACACCAGAGACATGATACGCTTTAAAACTCTATAGGATATTTGTCAACACGTATTTTACAATTTCCATCCCAACGTAGACCTACCTGGAAAGTCAATCTGTAATGAGAAACAAGAATTTGCGTCGTTTTACGCCAATCTGAAGGGCGTGGCCACAAATTTTTCCCGGGGGAGTACCCCCGGATGCCCCTTAAAAATTTCGGCTCGCTTCGCTTGCCTGCTGGTTTGCTCATGGCCCCTCCAAGCAAAAAGTTGTATCTCGGTCCTTGCCACACCTCGTGATTACTTTTGCATGTTTGTTTTCTGTCTGTAAAATGCAGTTTACGTTAAGCTATCCAAAAACTCGTTGTAATCTCAAACACACGTGACCAGTACTGAGTAGTAGCTTAACAAGTTTGCAATTGTCAGTCAAAAATCAGTGTTCGGAGTAAAGCTCCAATATGCTTCATCTTCATCTAAAGCACAGCCAAGTACTGATGCATGCTGTTTGCTGATATTTTGAAAACATTGCTTGATGTGCCAAAAACATTTTCCCCAATTTTTACTGTACCGAAAATAATCATTTGAACTATTTTCAACATTTTTACGTTTTCTTACCTTGAAGCGACTGACTTGAAGTAAACGAACGGAGAAGATATATCTATCAAGTCTAAGAATAGAATAAAGAAGGTCACGTGCCACTTATGTTCTTATTGTCTTCATCTATCGAGAACATCAAATAAAATAGGCTATATTTAGATTACCCCAGTCCTCCCAGCTAAGCTGCTTTTAACTCTGTTCGTTTAGTTATGAAAACTGGTCAAATTGTTTATTATCTGTTAATTGTCAAATAGGCAAAGACGTTTTTGGCACACCAGGCCTGGCTGTTTAGGAGAACCATAGCTTTCACTCCCCCGCAGGGTCTCTTAAAATATTGGTGGGGAGCTGTAGTTTGCTCTCTTGACCTGTTGAAAAAGGTACTTTTTCTTCTTAAAATATCTTTTTGTTTTGTTTTTATTTTTTAATTAGGAAGATCTCGTCTGAACTTTACCAGGAAAGAGATTTACTGCTCGTCTATTAAAACTGGTATGGCCAGGCCAGCATACCTAATATTGAAGCTCTTGTCTTGCCCGGTTTATTTTATGCCATGTTTTCTTCACGATAACTTCACTATTTTATTTTATGCTAAAGAAAGTGCCTTGGTGTAAAATATAAATGCCAACTCAACATTTGTCATTAATTCTGCCAACAGACAATGAAATCATCGAAGTAACTGGCTTAGATCCACAGAAACTTGCAAGACTGAAAGTATTGGAGTTGCGAGGCAACAAGATGGTGAACACGAAAGGAATGGAACCGCCAAATATCGCAAAGCTGTTTCTGGTAAGCTAAATTACCCTAGTAGATTTCGTAACAATAAAATCTGCTGTTTTCATTTAACTTTCCTGAACAAAGCAATTTGCGAGGGCAAAGAATGCGATTTCTATGGGTTACTAGTCGAGACACGAATGCAAATACATATAAGCTGCATAAGGCTAGCGATACAAGAGAAGCTATGACTTTATTAACAGATGTCAACCGAGCTGTCAAGATGTCAACTCTGTTGACCGAAGCAATATCATTGAAGGCAAAGAGCACAGGGGAACATAGGACTCAGGTAATAAATCTAGGAAGATTTCCAAAGAAAGAAGAACTATAAAACAAAATGTTAAGGTCAGAGACAGGAACCGGGGCCACTGGGGGCACGTGCGCCCCCAAGATTTTGCAATAAATGAAAAAGTGCCTTTTTTATTTTAGGAAGTGCCCCTTTAGCTTTAAGAAAAAAGTACCGTTGAAGTGTCGTGCCCCTCCAAGTTTAAGATGCTTCCTACGGCCCTGGTTACCTGTGCTCTTATTTGGAGTTGTAGGAAGCTCTTAGTTGACTGAATAATCATATCATTCATTGCAACTTCCAGGTAATTATACTCCTTTATTACCTTCTATTTAGGGTGCAAACGATATTCGCGAGATCGAAGGGCTTTCACAACTTGAAAACTTGGCATTCCTGCATTTGAGGGAAAACAAACTCGAAAAGCTTGATGGATTTTCAGAGCAAATGAAGAATTTGCAATATTTAAATCTCAGGTTTGGCTAACTTTGAATAACTCTACAGTTTTATGTTTTTTATTCTAAATAATTGCAGATGACTTTGAAGTCTTACACAACGCTTTTTGCCATGCCTTTCTAATGACATAGGGCTCAAATCTTTTAAATCTTTAAAAAGGTGGGTGTAAAATTCTATTACCTTTTGCTTTGAATTGAATGGCTTGAAACGAACTTAGGGTACTTTGCTGAAAATCTGCCTTGGACATTTTTTGATATCTTGATTATCTTCAAAATGGCAGCGTTTTTATTGTTGTTGAAAGAATTCTTGGTTTTTTTTGAAAAAATTTAAATCATCGTAAATCCTAAATCAATAGAGGAAAAATGATACAATCGTCAAGAAAACCATAGTTTATGATGGTCTACAATATGGTGGCGAGCAGAAATCTGTCGCTCTTCTGGTTTAGGATTTATAAATTTGATGACTTCACAGCCTCAAATATAACAAATGCCACCATTTTGAAAACAATCAAGATATCAAAGAATTTCCATGGCAAATTTACAACAAAGAACCCAAAGTTCCTTTCAAGCAATTTAATGCAAAGAAAAATATACTGTAATTTTACACCCACCTTTTTAAAGATTTGAGGCCTATGCTACAATGGCATACGTTCTAAATCTTTTAAAAGGTTGGTGTAAAATTCTATGACCTATTTCTTTGAATTGAATGGCTTGAAAGAAACTTTGATTACTTTGCTATAATTCAACCGTTGAACTTTTCAGAAATCTTAAATAATTTTCAAATTACAGCGTATTTCAGAGGCCGATAAAATTTTATTTCTTCCTGGGAACGGCAAAAATTTGCTCAAAACTTCCTGCGAAAATTTGTTTGATTTCACATTGATTTAGTGGATGGTACAGCGTAATTTGTGCAAGTTGTAGGTAGAATATAGTTCACATGCTACTTGGTGAAATTCAACAAGTTCATAAACCAACAACTTAAGGTTTAAACTCAACATAACATAAAACAAACATTTATATTGCATGCAAATTAAAGAATGAATACTAGGTTGGTAGCTCAATAATAGGCACACTAATTGTAGAGCAAATATAAAATTCAAGCCTCTTTGTCAAGATTCTGCTTAATTAAAGTTACTTCAGCAATTCAATTTTGTTTTCTCGACAAAAATTCCTGCAGCCCAAAAATCTTGCCAAAAATTTCCTGGGAACAGCGTTCGTCTGTTCCCACACTTTATCGGCCTTTGGCGTATTTATTTTCAACTCATTTGAGGGTGTGACGTCATCAAATGTCTAAATCGTAAACCAGAAGAGTGAAAGTCCTTTGCTTGATACCATATTGTAGACAGTTATAAACTATGGTTTTCTTGAAAATTATTCTGTGTTTCTTAAAATTTTTTAGAAATTACGATAGTTTCAATTTTTTTCAAAATTTTTCTTGAATTAAAAAAAAACCTCCAATCCCAATAAAACTAATTGTTGTTTTCTATTTTAGGAAAAATGACATTGCAGAATTCAGTGAAGTGGCAAAACTCAAATGTCTCCCAATGTTACGTGCTTTGGTCCTTCTCGGTAGGTTCTGATTTTCTCTCTCTGAACAATTACTCTGAAGAACACCAGGAGTTTAAAGTCATCAATCTGTCAATTCTTGACGAATCATCAATATTCCTCTTTGTAGAATTATTTCAGTTGCAAATATCTTCAAAGAAATTGCTTATCTTAGTATTTATCCAGCATTGGGTCTGGCCTACCAGTCTAAGAGTTGGTAGTTCGAGTCCCCGCCCCGACAAACATGATACCTCGAGAGAGCATAGTCACCAGCTACCTATAATTATAGGCTAGGGGAGCTCGACGTGTGGTTACATCTAGAGGAAGGACCAGGACATTGCTTCATAAGCTTTGCGCTGCCACAATGGAATTGGTTGTGGCACACAGAGTGCTTAAATTTTTCTGAAATTGTTGTTGTTAAGTGTCGTTCATAATCAGAACCAGATGACGTTAAAAATATTTCTGCTATGGACGGCACAGAATATTATACTTTGTTGTTGTTTTTAGTTTCAAGTGTGGCATAAAAAAATAAGCTTCACTTCTCAGTGTTCCTAAAATCTACCATCATATGGTAGGTAGAAACAAATAAATTAAAGTCTGTCTAACATTTTAGATGTCAAGCGAAAATATCTGCGAATAGAAATAACCAAACAAGTTTGCACGAGAAATTTTGCATTACCGCAAATCTCACCTGACATGGGAACACAATCGTTCCGTTCCTTCTTCGTTCCAGTTTCTGGAACGCAAAGTTAAACTGTTCACGCGGGAACGGAACGATTGCGTATCAGTTTTTGTTTCTGTTCACACGGGGATGCAATCGTTCCGTTCCGCAATTGTTTCTTCAGTTCTTTCCATTCTTTCCAATAACAACAACACCCACGCATGCGCTTAGAGCAAAAATCGTATCGTTCCGTTTTTCGGACCAGTTCTGCACTTAATCACCTGTTCACACGGGAACGGAACGATTGCGTATCGTTCCACTTTTCGTATCACTTTTTTATCGTTCCACTTTTTTGAACGGAACGGTGTTATTCGAAGCGTTCCCGTGTGAACGCAACCCCTGAGCGTTCCA
>REGM01000122.1:858061-886160 GCA_004194415.1 Aurelia aurita
TTTGATAATTTTTGAAAAAGTTTTCATTTTTCCGGGGCCCCTCGGTAAATAAGCAACCCCCCCCATGTCCCCCCCCGGGGGGGGGGGGGCACTTGACCTTAGAATGTACGGGATGTGGCTGTGAGATATTGAAATTTTCACCCAGTGTGGGAGCAATTTTTTCAAATTGACTACCCTGTCTGGGAGCAAACTGGCAAAAAACAATAGCAAAATTGCAAATTCCTTGTCAAAATCCTGTACGAGAGCAATTATTTCAAAACTATACACCCCTCTGGGAGCACTTTTGTGAAAAAGGATACCCTGTTAGGGCGCAAAATCGCTGAAAACGATACCCTGTCCAGCGGCACATACCCGGTACAAAAATTATCGAAGTGCCCCTCCCGGGATGTCTCCATTGTTCTTTCGATATTTTGATCGTGAAAAAACGACCAATCATGATTTGTCACATAAGTGATACAGTTTGTGATTCAGTTATTCAAAAACATGTTCGATAACGTATCAATTTTAGAATTACAAAGAAAGTCTTCCACCATAAATATTGATAGATTGTTCTTGAATTCTTGTGTTGATGACATCAAAGCTTTCGGTCCATCCTGCTGACTTTTCGGACAACCTAAGATAAGAAAACAATTCCATTAGAATAAAAGATAGGATCAAATGGTCGGCCAGTATCATTGCTAACAGGAAGTCTAAAGGATAGAAGTACCACTATTGAAGCTGATTTATTGATTTGCGCTGCGAAGCAGCATTGCAAATATTAAAATGCCTTCACTCAACCGGATGTACGAACACGGAGCGGATATGATGTGGCGGCGTTTTAGCCAATAAGACTGGCTTATTTCTATGAAAACAATAGAGTCATGTTTGCTCTGTCCTTGGAAGTTTGATGTTTGAAGCGATGTTTGGCCGAACATATTGGTACGAAAAAGGCGAGAAAATCTCTGCGCAGGCATAATAGTTGTTGTTGTTGAACATTCAAATGTTTGGGAGCATTGATCGTTGTTCATTGTCCACGGTCCACGGCGAACATAATGCTGTCGAGCACTAACTGACCCTTTCGAGCACTAACAGGAATATATCTTTTCACAAGTATGTCTGATCGGCTTCTAAATGACACAGTTGAATTCAGCTTGATTAGAGCTTTCGAATGATGTATAATATTTTGCATTTCGATGAAGTTAGAAAACAATTTATGAAGTCATCAGTACTATGACGTCATAATTGACGTTTTCTTACAATCGTGTAAGTTCAAAATTTTTCGTTGAATTAAACTAAACCATTGAACTAAACCGATCATGCTGATTCTGAATCTGAAATTGCTGAACAGTTATTACATCAGGATCTGCATTTTCTGCCATGTCATTTTCTCCACATGTTTCAGACAGTGGGAAAATGACATGTGTCAAAAAGGTCAAAATTAAAAAAGGTACCGGATGAATTCTGAATCTCCATGGTCGATTTGGTAGAAATGAAGCAAAAAATCAACGGTTAGTATGATTGTTAGATTGTTAGACAATATTCCCTGTCTAGTTGTGAAGACAATGAAGCAGAACACAATGGAGTCTTTAAAGATGCCATTCTCTATTCATGACGACATGTCACGTGACTTGACCAATTCGCGCTCGAAAATCCAAGTTGGGGTAAATGAAGCCATTACACAGTATAGCGCCGCACTGATATTTTGAGAGTGTCCCGTTTATTTATCACAATCAATAAATTCTAAAAGCTTAGAAGCTGTTCAAATCACTCACAAATTTTAGCAGATAGATAGGCGAATGTTTAAAAGGAAGAATGACTTTGAAGAAGCGACGAGCAACTTATAGCCGAAGGAGTTTGTGGTGCTGATTACGAAATTATCGTCGCATAGGCAAGTTCCTCACAGCTTTCTTGGCCTAAACTTTTGTTTTGCTTTAAAAACAGTATCTTCTTGCAATTATTTCACTGGTTTAGGTCTGACTAACAATTGCTACCTATCCTTTCCCTACTCACTATCGCAAGGTAGAATAGAGGCGGAATTTGATGCAACTTTTTGGAAATTTCCTATAGAAACGTATAGACATTTTCTGGGTGACGTCATACCGTCTGTATGAATTCTCCTTTGCAACTTACCAAAACAAAATGGTTGGAAAGCGCTAGACTGATTAAATAGTCGTAGTTATCGCTATTGATAGATTGATAAGTCCCAGTTTGAGAAAAAAATTCAGTTCAATTAAAAGGGTAAAAAAGTGTTGTTGTTGCGATACCTGAGACTATTTAGTGAGTCTAGGAGGCCGCTAAATAGACTATTGCGCTAAAGATGGCGCAGGGGAATTTATAACAATGATCCTTTACCTCTCACGGTGAACCATCCATCAAATCAATCGAAATTCTTTGAAACGCAGAGGATTAAGGGGAAAAATTCCTGAAAAAATATTTCATTGCTAAAAGGGCTACGGCAGGAAGAAATGTTAGATGAATATTGATTGGCTGAAAACAAATACCTTTGTACCAATTTCATGAGAAGATAAGCTTGTTCCAAATTATGCTTTGTTAGTAGATTCTCAAGGTAGTTTGCGAACTCATCAACATCCTCAATAAGGGGGTCTGAAAGAAAATAAACGATCAAAGAAAAAAAAAGAGTCCACATTAATATGTGATTATAGAATTTCAATTTCGTTGTTGCTGGGTGTGGTGCTACATAGAGTACGTAATCTCTTACAGAATTGTTGGACCCTCTGCAAAAAAAATCTAATCTTTGTCTTTTTGCTAGTCAAATGTTAGAAAAACCCCAAGGAACAAATATTAGAAAATTGGACCAAGGCACCGAGGCCTGTTCTCAAGGATTCCTTCACGAGACGTTTCGTAAACTCAGACTTCTAGCGACATTTTTTTAATCATGTTTACACGTGTCAACAAAAATAAATTGGATGGAGTCTGACAAATAGTTACTTAAAGTTAGCAAACGCCCGAAATTTTCGATGTCTCACAATGCAGAAGCTTTAGAAACTAGGACCTTGCTGAGAGACCTCATTTCAAATATTCGCTAACTTCATAATTTGAAAAAAATAATCACTGCTTGAAATGTCTTATCATGGTTTGAGGGACAGTATTTATTTTTCCAATTATTACCACTATTAGGATCTCCATAATTGAAGGGACCACCTTAGATACATGTACTAATTGGCTGCTGTCTCCTGGGCTACGAATATAAATTATTCTGTGATCCGTCTAACCATGACTATGGTCTAACAGTACTCACCATTGGTCGATCGGATCCACGCTTTCACAATCTCTTTGACATTTTGATGTGATGTTTCACCACAAAGAGTGACAGTGTCCTGCAAATTAAGCCACAGATAATAAATACCGGATGAGCAAAAACTTGCACCTATTGAAACAATAAGGTTTTTAACTCAAAGCAATCCTGTAGGCATGACTTATTTTAATGATATGACTGTAGAATGGAATGGCTCATTCTAGACCAATGAGCCTTTAGCCTTTCAACTGTACCGGGTGAGTCAGAAAAAACAATCCCCATTTGAAAGGTCACTGCTCCCTGGATATTGACGCAATAATATTGGTAAATATATAGTTTAATAGTGGACATGCTAAAATAATTGTTAAATTTTACCTGACTGAAATCGGCCACTCCGTCCTGATTATGAAGTATTTTCTCAAGAAAGCCGCTCCAAGAAACCTTCAAAAACGGTATAAAACCATGACCAAATTTTCCTCATATTTCTGTCTTACAGCAATGGCTTTTACATGCTTTTGCACGTGTTATCCTTTTGGGAGAATGAAAGTGTCACCCTGAGAGCATAAAAATATTATATCTGGATGATTTCATCCTCCCAAGACGAGATGATAACATGTGCTAAAACGTATTGAAGTCATTGCTAAAACGTATTGAACTCATAGGCTCGAAAATGATTGTAGACTAGCGTTACAATGGTTTGCCGACAACTTTATGAAATTAAATGCAGATAAATGCCATCTTTTGGTTCTTGGGCAGAGATGTCCAAGTCTATTGTTGACTTATTCACTGTGCTTTAAGAATTTGCTTAGGCCAAAACGCCAAAGCTCTGGTTTGGAGGTGAAGGCAAATTTGTCCTTTGAAGAGTTATATCTCTACTCTCAAAGCACCAATGTCAACAAACAAGGTATCAATGTTCAAGTTAACTACTGAGTAATGTTTTAAAAATGATTTCGAATTGATTCATTCTAAATTCTGATCATTAGGGTTGATCAAATCTGTATACTTTTTTTGGGACACCCGGTATTTTAATCCAACGAAAAAAAAATTGATAATAATAACAATAATTGCTGTAAGGCATAAATAGTTGAAAAATTTGCTCGTGATTTTAGGCCTGTTTTGAACGTTTCTTGAAGGGGCTTTCTGCAGAAAATCGCTCATAATTTCAGAAGATAGTGGCCGATTTCAGTCAGGTAAATTTTAAATTATATCTGAACATGTCAACCATTACATAATGTATTTGTCAATATTATCGTTTTGGTAACCAGGGAGCAGTGGCTTTTCAAACGGGGATTGTTTTTTGACTCACCCGGTAGATTGACCAATAGTTCGTTAAAATTCGTGAATACAGTAAAAACCCGCGTATAAGAACCTACAATTTTGCAAGTCAGCCTGCGTTCTTAAACAATGAATAAAATGAATTGGTTTTTATAAAATGGTAGTCTAATTGGACAATTTCAGCCTGCAGGTTCTTAATCCACTAGGTTCTTATACGCGGGGTTCTACTGTAATATAAGACAGCAAAGTTGGGAAACGGTTCAGTAATTAATATTCACACTTAAAAGACAGCGATTAATGTTTAATTTACCGGTGGTGGAAACATCTCTTCTCTTACTGATTCCTGTTCTACTCCAGCGTCTGCAACTTCATGAATCTCTTCCTTGCACTCCTCAACTTCTATCGAGGGCAACGTTGATTTCTGATCTTGAACAAATTTCTCTTTAAAATGCTGCCCATAGCTGTTGCTACCAGAAGACTTTGATGGATTGTTATTCGTTGTTGATTTCTCAATAAAGAAATCAACACGTTTCTCTTTTACCCTTTTCTGGCGTCGCTCCTCAAATTTTATATTTCGTAAGATCTCTTTTCGCAATTCTTCTGGCAGAGCGCTCATAACTTCTGGATCTAACTGAGACATGCTTAAAGCGTCTCCCCATGGCACTGTTATTCCATCAGATGCTTTAGTTTCATTAGGGTTCACCGTTACTAACGATCCAATGTTTACATTTTGACAGCTATGGCTATCTCTCTCATGTGTCATGCTCCCAGCTTCTTCGATTTCGCGGCTAGGAATATCACTTTCTGTACAATATCTCTGTTCGTTGTCTCTTAAAAGTTTTGGATAAGCAGATTCATTCCCAGGGTATTGTTTTTCAATTTGTGAGGATGCTGTTCGGTCTACCAGATACTCCACATCTTTTGCCTCTACAGCATTTAATAGGTTTGGCATATTTTGATTCGAGTGCGATTCCGCATGGGTTTCAGGACGTTGTTGTAAGGAAGAAGATTCAGTCTCATAGTCGGTTACTTTAGCTGCCGTATGGGCTGCAAAATTGCCCCTTTCCTTACAATCTAATATGTTACTAAAACGCCAATCATCAGTGCTCGATAAACGAGAACTCGCTCCAGCGTCACTCTCAAATAAACCTAATCCTGATGTAGGATGAAAAGGCTCAATATCTAATGTCTGGTTGTTCTGCTTATAAGCCGCTGTGATGCTCCTTCGCACATCTTCAGGTAACTCATAGAATACATCTGGGTCAATCTCTGACATGGGTGGCAACTCAAATCCTAGACTTTGTGGAGGTGCAATAGCTTTATCTGGTGATGTAAACAAAGACGGAAGAGGAGGGTCCTCTATCTCATCTGGTTTCTGAAAGTTTACTTTATGTGCCTCAGCGCTTGGCATCCGGGTTACGAAATTCTTAAGTGTGTTAGTAGTTGTTTTATTCCCCTGTTTTGACTTGCCAGTCACTTTCTTTGGAGACAATTTGCGACTACTCTTTGCTGTAGCTATTGCAGGACGCTTCGTAATAGTGATTGGATGAGCCATATTTGCTGTCGAACGTGCAGTAAATGTTCTACCACACGTAACTCCCGACGTAACTATCGTAACTGAGGACTGCTGTGTCGTTGTTTGTATTGCGGTCTCTGAAGATGGTTCTGTGTTGCTATCCAAAGCGAGATAATTTGTAGAGTTTTCAGGCAACTGAGCTGCAGGTTTGGTCTTCGTGAAGGTGCTGAACTTGATTGTGTTATTTGCTTTTGATTTTGAAGTAGCCCCGACCAGCTTTGTAACCTACGAAGGATTGATGAAAACATAAAAATAAAAGAATGGAAGCTGAAAATTGGTTAAAAACAGATCTGTCAACTATAAACTGAACGAATGATTTGACTATGGAACTAACTTAAATTCAGTCTTATGTAAGTTCAAAGTATTTTTTGCACAGTATGTAAAATTCAATACAATTTTTGAAAAAATGATACCATTGAAATGTACTTTTTGTGCACAATAGTATTGAATCCCTACACAATAGGTAACTCGAGACATTGAATGTTTTGATCTGTTGGTGTCTCCAATACGTTACTGATACTTCAGCTGCAAGTATTTCACGATGATGAAAGTTAACTAACAGAATACACACATCATCTAGAGGGTGTCCAAAAAATGCGCCCCGTTTGTGCGGCTGCTGTGAAGGAGCTGGAACCTGCATTCTCCTGTGTTTTTTTTGTATACCCGGTGAGTCAGAAAAAACGTGGGGTGTTTGCCAATTTTTATTGATGCAGTTTAATATGCAGATTCGTTTCTTTAACGTTCATTGCATAGAAGAAAAGCTACCTTAGATATGAAAATATTTTTGGTCGATTTCGGTCTTTCCGTTCCAGAATTACGAGTGATTTTAGTAAAATGGTGTTTCGCAAGATTGCTAAAATAGGCCTTCAATTAGATTCATATTCATGTACCTGTGACCTTCTAAACCATGACAAACATACTGTTTCTCTAGCGAAAAATAGAAACAACGCATACATTGTGTTAGAGCGCAAAAGGAAAACCTGATGTTACTTATGTTTTATCCCTAGGGGACTAGTCATTTAATTGTCATTGTTAGCAAGCTGAAAGTTCTTTTACTAGCGATACTTTTCACCAAAATGGCTATATCACAAAATCGCAAATAAGTAAGGAAAGAAATGACTGATTTTAACAAACTAAATTTCTATAGCTAATTCAATCTTTCTTCTGCAATATAAAACTTTAACACCCCCGATTTGATTTGTTTTTCAGCAAAATATGGCTTGCTAAACGCCCCACGTTTTTTCTGACTCACCCGGTAGTTGCAAAGGATAGGCTTCACCTTAAAGTTTGAGACATTGCTTGAGTCAATCTGACGGGATGCTTCAAAACAGGAGTAAATATTGCAAGAGAAATTCTAGTGTTTTGTCGATTTTTCAACGTTTGAAAAAGGGATAATTGTGTTAACAGACCCTTTTATCACCTTAACATACTTCAGATTCGTTCAAAATTTCAAAACGAACGGCGTGATCTTGATTTGGCAAACGCTCAGTTTAGGATGTATTGAGAAAATCTTGGCTTTTTAGAAAATGATTTACCAAGTTAGCCTACAATCTTAGTCAAAATACTTGGGACAAATCACAAAATTGCACTGCTTCAGCCTTTGATCCCGTACCCTCCGCTCCCCCCGTTTCAATGTTGCTTGAATCAAATGCCACTCGACCTAGCCAACATTGAATTAGGGGGAAGGGGGGGGGGTCAGAAGGTCCTAAATGTACGTTTTCGCCTCGATATTTTAGGAAACATCAGAAAGACACTGAGATTTGCCAATGTCCCAACTTATTTTGGCCAGGATTGTAGTTGAAAGTCTACGTAGCTAAAGCCTTAACAATTGGGAGTGACGTTGTGCTGTACTTACCTGTAACAACCTCATGAAAGTTGGAACAAACCTGGAACTCATGATTGATTAATACAGTATAAATACCTGTATCCCAACGCCTCTAATGTCACTTGCGATTACTTTAAGTTGTCGCAACAGCGACACAGTTTCTTTAGCAATGAGTTTCGTATCATCTGTTGGTTGCGAAATTGTCACTGATTTCGAGATGTTGTCACATATGCCATGGCCCATGTGTTTAGCCGATTCTGGAGCACCCTTCTT
Source organism: Aurelia aurita (assembly GCA_004194415.1). Lineage (NCBI taxonomy): Eukaryota > Metazoa > Cnidaria > Scyphozoa > Semaeostomeae > Ulmaridae > Aurelia > Aurelia aurita. The sequence continues at coordinate 866,246 of REGM01000122.1, forward strand.
TCTAATCATAAGCTAAAAAGAAAATAGGAAATGTCTTTAGGGCTGTTTTACATCAAGCCGGATTTCCGTCCAAAAAATGACACAAAATGTGAAATATCTCTCGCGAAAAATCGATCACATGATGACAAGGTCACCAATTTTACTGGTTTTTTAAGCGCAAAACTCTTTTTCAATCGACAAATTTTGCGTTTCGTTAAGTTTTCAAATTGAATATCGACTTTACGGTGAGGGCTGCAAATATACCTCGGATAAACTTTCTCACAAAAATGAAGTGAATTCTGGGTGGAAATACCTAAAGATGCATATCGTGTTTTCCTCTTTTTGTTTTTGAATTTCCAATCCCATTTTGAATCATAAATGAAAGAAGTTTTAAGGTACCCTAAATATAGAAGGATCGGCTCATGACGTCTTGGTATAGCACTCATTGTTCCTAGGATTTGGTACTGAAAACTCGAGAGGATAGTGCTTCATTGAATAAGGCCAGCTTTTGTATTCGTAACAATAGCATTGGATACAATTGATAGATTTGCAAGTAAAGACAAAAGCCATTGATGACTGCAGACAAGGGGATTTATACGGCCGATTAGACAAACCGCAAATATGAATAAAGCATGCCACAGAGAATAGAGTGAGTTAGCCACCAAAGTCTCAAGATATCCTAGGCGGCTTCACTTTATGCGGCTTCGTTATTCACATTTGCGGCTTGCCTAATCAACCGTAGAAATCCCTTTGTTTGTGATCGTTTATCACTTTGTAATGGTGTGTTAATCAAAATTGTGATCGCTTATCGCTTTGTAATGGTATGTCAATCAAAATTGTGATCGCTAATCGCTTTGTAATGGTGTGTCAATCAAAAATTGTGATCACGGATCGCTATGTAATGGTGTGTTAATCAAAATTGTGATCGCTTATCGCTTTGTAATAGTGTGTTAATCAAAAGTGTGATCGCTTATCGCTTTGTAATGGTGTGTTAATCAAAAGTGTGATCGCTTATCGCTTTGTAATAGTGTGTTAATCAAAATTGTGATCGCTTATCGCTTTGTAATAGTGTGTTAATCAAAATTGTGATCGCTTATCGCTTTGTAATGGTGTGTTAATCAGAGGCAACGGATATTATTGTTATAGAGTCTCCCCTAACCGTTGTACAATAACCTGCAGAGTAAACTATATAAACACAGGGAAGCGCACCTTTAAAGTAATCTGACTTCCTTTCATCTCTATGGCTTTTAGTCGATCGTGTACTTCTGTTGCCAGTTCGTGTAGAAAATCGTATGATTCTTGTTGCTAAAAGGAAAGAGGTACTCAACTACATACTGATGAAGTTTGAAAGACGAGACTGTATTTTTTTATATCTTTATTCTCATAAAGATTTACAAAGACACACATTAAGTTACAGACGATACGACAAAGAGCATGGAAATACATAGCCATCCTGTGGCAATTTATAATTAACATAGAAACTTGGCTAACTACAAAAACGGTTTCACAAATAAATGAGACAGAAAATATTACAAGAGAGAAGAAATCTACAAGCTTTCATTACCGATTTATTCAAAACGTTTGGAGGCCTTGATATATTTTAGCCTTGCTGTAAGAATTTTTGTAGTTGAATCAAACGATAACTGTATCACTGTATGCGATTTTATCACACCGTTCTAGAAGAAAATCGGATTATAATTTCACGCGATACCAAACAAGTAGAGTAAATGCAAAAGACCTTACGCCAAAAAAATCTTATATCAGATCAGAAGTGACCAACCATTCACGAAAATGGACAAGATTTAAAAAAAAGATAAAACATAAAAGTGGTTTTACCAGGGCAGTGGATAATCAGGCAAGTAAAGCAGCACAACTGTAGAAAAAATTCAGTTGAAACTTTTGAGTTATTTTTTGAATTCAAATTTTTCTAGACTCTTTAAACCGGCGGAACGTTGAAAGACACCGTCAGCCTTGAGGTCAAGCTTTTCTCTCATGCTCCCTATTTTCAAAGGTGCTTCGTAAACAGACGAAAAAACACAATGCATACCTCGACGAAGCGAATTCCATAATTGATCTCAGCAGAAACGCTCTGCCTTTGATGATCTGTTTTGATCTCTCGGTCATCAATCCCACGGCATTTACTGTACAATGATTGTCCTGTCTTTGGTCCGAAAGTCTCCTGAAGCTTTTGTAATGGAACATGTCGCAAATCACTACATGTGGTCACACCCATTGCCTGTAGTTTTGACCGCAAGGAATAGCCAACTCCAGGAAGATCAGACACTTTCTGAGATCCTTGTTTATAAAAACAGGAGAGAAAAAAGTAGATGGGGCAACTAAAGTTTCGGAATAGTTTTAGAGTGATAAGAAATAAAATAAATCATAAACTGTGAGCTGCCACGTCATAACATGTTATCCCTGCAGTGGCAGAATAATAGATGGCTGTACTGAAGTCATCGAGGTTGTACTGAATTACTTGAAATCAGCAGTAATAATTCAAGTAACTAAATCTAAATGGAATCGACGGAGAGATGTCCTTCATACAGGCGTTGATTAAATGCTTTATGGGATGATTCCGACAAGTTTCTACCATGAAGAACGCAAAATGCCTGCCAAAGTCCTCGGAACACTTGACCATTTCTGCATATAAACACATTTTTCTACATTTTTTATCCCTAGCGACTAGTAAAAGCACCCCCTACCCCAAAACAATGCTAATTTGTGAGTTCATTGTCCTAGCATGGGTAGTAGGAAAAGCGGAATGTGTTTTGCGTTTATCCAGTGGTATCAAGAATCAGAACTATTTGGCCTACCTTTGTGCATGTTTTCTGTGTCGATATTCTCCGTTGTCCTGTCAATTTTGCATTTTCAGAAGGCTGCAATCGCTTTCCGTCCACCTTTCCAAGCGCCATGTTTTTAGAGTTGTTGTATGTAGGACAGCGGAGAAGATCGACTCAGAAAACATGCACAAAGGTAGACTTAATAGTTCTGATTCTTGATACCACTGGATAAACCCAAAAAACATTCCGCTTTTCTACTACCCATAGTCCTAGCAGTGCAGCAGATTCCCGATTTCTACTGTTATTTTCAATCTATCGTCACCCAACAACAATGTTCTAAAAGCAAGTTTCCAGTAAGTGGAATTTTCCGATCGGGCGGAATTTTACACAATAAATGATTACTCAGACGTGACTTTCTATTCAAATTCAAAGCCATAATTTTTCTCGTAAACAATAGAATTCCAGTCCGCTCGGAAAATTCCACCGACTGGAAATCAGCCATAAAGCCCAGTTTCCAGTCAGTCGAATTTTCCGAGCGGGCGGAAATTCTTTTGTTTACGACAGAAAATGTCGCTTCGCAATCGAATAGAAATTTAAGGTTGAATGACTTTTGATTGTTTAAAGGTCCGCCCGCTCGGAAAATTCCACTGACTGGAAATCAGCCTTAAGAGGGAGAGTGGAAAATTCGCAAAACAAGGCCAGATTAGCCAGGCAAGATTAGCCAAGGTGTTGCAGGACAAATGGCAGGCAATATAGGCCAACAACATTCGTCCTATTGGAGGCTCATTAAAGGAGTAGATGCTACTAAAGCTTTGTCTCCCTGAGATATTGTCATGCTTTATTGAAAAGCTCAAAGTCATGCACTATAAAACTACGGCATTCTTTTGCAAGATTAAAACCAGTCACTCCTGGTTCTGGAGAATTTCTATGTTTAAACAGCGATGGAATCTTTTATTCTCTACAGGGTGTCCCAAAAAATTGTTCGACGTTTAATTAAATATTGAAAAATAACGATACAATCAACAGGCTCCTTGTTACGATACCACTATTCCTAAGATCTTAAATTAATTTTAAACACAAGAATCTTGCAAATCCGCTGAAAATTCACTGAGTTATGAGCTTTTAAAGATCAAGCTTGTGCGAAAGCTGAAACCAGAGACCCCACAGCGACATGTTACGCAAAAAAGCTCCAAAATCAAGGTAAAGGAAGGTTATCCAATGCCATATCTCTCATTACTATCAGAGCGAACCAAATAGGATTTCGAAAGTAATTTAATTCTAGTAACCATTGTCAAAATTTGCTTTTTCAAACTTTGCTCATCAGACTTCTCAAAGCATCCATACGCTTGAACTAATGTTCGAGAGAGTTTGGTCATCGAAAATCCTTCCCAAGTCCCATTTGGTTTGCCCTGAAATAAACTAGAAACAAAGCAAACGACAGCCCCACGCTACGATCACTACAAATGCTATGGAGGAGCCTCTGGTTTCAGCTTTCCCACAAACTTGAACTTCAAGAACTTATAGTTCCGTGAATATTCAGCGGATTTGCAGGATTCTGGTGTCTAAAATCAATTTAAGATCTTAGGTAAGGATTGTTTTTCCATGGAGCACTTTCATTATATCGTTATTTTTTAATATTTAATCAAAGGTCAAATTTTTTTTTGAGACACCCTTCATTGTCGAGAGAACAAATTAATCTTAACACCAAGCTGTTTGCTACGGACTTAAAGCTGAATCCACACTTGAAAAGTCGTTCTTGACGCATTCCGGGTAACAATGAAGCGCGGCGATGCATTGCCAATGCGACGAAATAGGATTAATTGAAGTTTATCGCGCAGCGCCGCATCGAGCCACCAAATCGCATTAAGTGTGAATTCATCTTAACACTATCAGACAAGCGTATACATCTCCTCATAACCTACCCATAAATTCTTTCACATCTTTGCTCTGTAGATGAAACTGCCCATCAGGTTTTGCCTTTCTTGTTGCCATTCTTGCAAGTAAGATATTCGATGCGATGCCAGCTGATGCCTTGCAGCCAGTTTCTTTGTAAATTTCTGCTCGCATTTTTGATGCCAAATCTAACGAGGTAATATCTGTCGATGGAAGGAAAAAGGTTTAAATAAATTACAATTTTAATAATATAATACAATAATATAAATTATAATAATATAACATTATAATTATAATTATAGTTTTATAATTTTATAATTTTATAATTTTATAAATTTATAAGTATGTAATTTTATAATTTTATTTCCTCTTGCTTCTGAGAGTTCTATTTTCACTCGTCACATTCTGCCATTTCTTGCTCGATCCAACCATTCTATCAATCATTCTTTCTTTTCTATAATCTTCGTTTCTGCTAAGTTTGTTTACTACTGACGAAGGGCACAGCCCGATACGTTTAGTGCATATTTTCTATGGCGTTTTAAGTATTTTACAGATAGATTTTATATATTTTTATTGAAGGAAAAGGTATTTAAAATCAATCTCATTTGGCAAAACTCAAAGATGGGTCATTTTGGTACAGCCTAAAATAGAGGCCAAGGTTAAGAAGCTGCCATAATCTACTATTGCCACAAGCGCGTACTACGTGCTATGGCTTGGGGACGATATCGTTTCTTGGGTGTAGATTATGGCAGGCACTCCCCAATGACATAAAACAATCAGATACCCTCTCCAGCTTTAAAAGGAAAATCAAAATCTGGAAAGGAGAGGGATGCAATTGTAGACTATGTAGACCTTTCGTGGCTCAGGTTGGGTTCTTGAGCGGATAGAAATTTGATGCACTGTGTGTAAATATAAAAAAAACCTTGTAAATATTGGAAACATTGTAAGTATTGTACAAATCTGTATTTGTTGCTAAGTATTCTGTATTGTATATTTTTCTTTCTTAAACAATTTTACTTTGTTAGATAGTAGGCTTGAATTAGCTTTTATGAACCCTTGTAGATCCTTGCTACTATTTTGAACTACTTTTACTTTGTAGTTAACTAATTTTATTTAATGTAATTGAATTGTAAGTTAGGGTTTTATCTTCTTCTTTTCACAGGGCAGTTTGGAAAACAATGTATTTATTTGATAACTTTACCCTGTTTAAATAAATAAAAATTAATGAAATTTTTTATTTTATAGCTATTTATATGTATGCCTACTTTAAATAAATCGATAATAATAATAATAATAGAAAATTAGGTTATTAACGATACCACGTGGGATGCACAACCTTTGTAAAACAATGCAAAAACTTACTTTCAGAAAGCAAATCTGTAACATCCAGCAGCGCCTCATCGCAACTTACAGCCTCGATCTCACTCGTGTATGACGCAAGAATTTCATAAAACTTTTGCGAAACTGTCCGGTAACTTTCAAATTGATATGGGACACAAACGAGATCTGGACACTTCGATCGAGCATTTCCAAGAAACGTTCCATTTCGAACACCTTTGTCACGTGCTTCGTAACTGCAAGAGGCAATTTCTGACATCGAATTCATATTCATAGAGGACGTAGTACCTGTTGTAGAAATTAAATTTCATGTCAACATTGAGAATCAATTGATACCGGGTGTTTCAAAAAGGTTACAGGTTTAATACAAAACAACAAAGAGGATATTTACTTAAATCGACGAGGAAGGATTTCACAGCAATCATCTGAGGTTAAACAAAACTAGGATACCTTGTTTTTAAATTGGAGTTTTGAAGGTTGCAATATTAATTTCAAAATTCTAAATTTGCGATCATTTCTGAAACAGGGCTTCTTGCTGAAACTGATAAAACTAAGCAACGTGGCAGGGATCATATGGTCTGATAAATTGAAATGAAAAACCAACGTAGGCTTTAGCAACGTTTAATTCTTGATATCTTCCATCAGTAAGCCGAAATAGAGGCGAGAAGATCTTACTTTAAGGGGGGACTGGGTAGTTGTAGCGGCAGATCAGTTCAGGCAAGAACCGAAACTACGACGATATAATAAGTCTAGGGGCTGGGTATGACCTCACAGGATATACATCGCAATAAGGTCTGGAGATAGTGAAAGTTGAGTAATGTATTATGACAGGTGATAGACAAAGACTTGCTGGCATTTTCCGTAAACTAAATTGCCGCAAGAGTGGAATTTTCGATTAAAAGCCTAGCGCCAAACTCGTACAGAAGGTACGCAAGGAAACGACATTTCAGGAAAAAAAGTCAAAAAGAGGGAGCATTCGTCATGCAAGCTTTTCATTATCTGCACATACAGTGTTTGAAACCCCTTGAAAAACCTTGAAGATGCCACTGTCATGAGAAATCATTGCCTATTGGACAAAGAGCCTTGAGCTCGTACCCCAGGAGACAACGGCAAAGTTTTCCAGTACTTACCTTTTGACGCATGACACATGTATCATCTTTCAATGATACAGAAACGAAGAACGAGTCTAAATCAATATGCATGACACATCTGTCCTCGTGACCTTTCATTGTCTTCTTCTGCATTTTCTTATTGGTTGATATTTTATGAATCATACTGGCAAACCGTTTCAGCTCACTCTTCCACATAGACAAATGATGAAGTCTCGAATTGGAATAAAATTCCGCCATAAACCCAGGATCCCCTGCTTTACCCATTGTTTTCGAAGGAGACACATTCTTGTAGTTATGCTTCGTGAGCGATGGAATAGTCACGTGGCTTTGAATTTTCCCACCACTATTCGAATCTTCATTCNACACACAGCCACTGGTTTTCCCTTCAGTTCTGGCCTATCTTTCAATGATACAGAAACGAAGAACGAGTCTAAATCAATATGCATGGCACATCTGTCCTCGTGACCTTTCATTGTCTTCTTCTGCATTTTCTTATTGGTTGATATTTTATGAATCATACTGGCAAACCGTTTCAGCTCACTCTTCCACATAGACAAATGATGAAGTCTCGAATTGGAATAAAATTCCGCCATAAACCCAGGATCCCCTGCTTTACCCATTGTTTTCGAAGGAGACACATTCTTGTAGTTATGCTTCGTGAGCGATGGAATAGTCACGTGGCTTTGAATTTTCCCACCACTATTCGAATCTTCATTCCTTTGTTTATCAGCAGAGATGTTTTCTTTTTGTGCAGAGGTGCCAGCTTCAGTCACTGGAGCTTGATGTGCCTGTTTGCCTTGCGAAGGAGAAGTCACGTGGGTTTGAATTTCCCTGCCAAGACCTGGCTCATCATTCTTTTGTTTATCAAGAGACGGTATATGCCTTTCCGTCAATGGAATTTGATCGTCCTGCTTGGTTTGTGTCACAGGAGAAGTCATGTGGATTTGAATTTTCCCGCCAAAACTTGATTCATCATCTCTCTGTTTACCACTGAGCAGGTTTTGCTCTTGCTCGCTGCAAGCATCGCCGGCCAGCGAAGTCTGGTCAAGGTCAAGGTGCAAGTTTTCCTCCTCGGAAAGTACAAGCGTCTCTCGATCAGTTATGCTATTCTTCAACAAATTCCCGGGTTGCAGTGATGAAAATCGATCCAGTTCTTGACTATCATACTCTCCTTCACTTAACATTGCATCAAGGCTTTCATCTTCGAAATAATCAGGCAAATTTTCTGGCAAGACATGAGTTTCAATTTCTGTACTCAGATCCTTTCCTTCATTTTCCTTCAATACTCTACATGAGCTCTCTTCATCAGCTGCTTCAAAGGTCTGAGGAATTTCTTCCGATATCCGACTGATTGAAGTTGAGTCGTGGTCACTCTGTTCTTCTATCTTGGACTTCCTTGCAAAATTTGCAATGTCAGCACTTTTACCTTGAGCAGTACAGTAAAGTCGATATTTTTCGATTGACAGCCGTTTCCCAGCTTTAACACTATTGGAAAAGAGGTTAATATGAAACTTTAAAGTGAATCAACAGAGCAAAGTGGAGGTCATCTATAAATAGGACAAAGAAAACTCCTACGCACGCTATTGTTCCTCTGGCTAAACAATATCCATGTACGTTTCGAAATCATCAATACAATAGGCTAATAATAGAATACCCAGACCCCTTCCGCGCGGGGGCTTTTATATCCGTTGATTCTCTTTAATCTTTGGCTTGAGTGCTGTTCTTAGGAATCTCAACTCTTGGATCAATCTCGAAGATCAATGCAGGATAAATTTAATTGATCCTTCTAGAAAGAGGGTCTTGAAGGGGGATCCTCAATCCCATTTTCCCAGTCATATATTGCACGAAATCAGTGGCGTACCCAAGGGGGGGAATGGGGGGGTCCGGACCCCCCCACTTTTTAAAAAGATGATCCTTGAGATTCACTAAAAAACGCAATAAAATTGGTANCTCGCCCAATCTCTTGAGCAAAGGTGTGCAACAAGATTTACTACATTAGTCTCTTGCCTTCATCTCCTGCACGGATTCGCCATTTCAAATGAACGAACGATAAAAACAACAACAGAAACGAGCGAAAATCTGGGACTTTTGGAGCGAATCTAGAGATGACATAACTGATTACTCAAGTCCCTTGTATCCCTGCGGTAAATATTACTCAACAGGAACTCATTGTGAAACTGAAAAAGATGGGTCTGCCAAGGCTCCTTCTCAGCTATCAACTCGCAGAAAGCAAATGCAGCAAAAATCCCTTTCGGCACACAGTTAATGATGAAAACCTAGCATAACTAAAAGTAATGTAAAGCAGTGGCGTACCCAAGGGGGGGAATGGGGGGGTCCGGACCCCCCCACTTTTTAAAAAGATGATCCTTGAGATTCACTAAAAAACGCAATAAAATTGGTAGCTAGGGGGGGGGGAGGGGTAGGCAGATCTGTCAAGAGATGGTCCTTGAGATCTTGAAAAGCAAGAATACGATGGTTGGGTATAGGCTTGGTACGGTTAGAAGGTTTTAGGTTTCCAAGCCTGCTGGAACGAAATTAGGAGAGGCGTTCTGAGACAAACTAGAAGGCGTGTCCTCAAAAATTTTCCTGGTGGCTTCGCCCCCAGACCCCCTCAATTTAATGCCACCAGTTATCCTAGCCTGGACACACCGCTGGCTAGAGGAATCCCTATTTGCCACTACTCTCGAAACAATCTCGGGAAAGTGATTTGAAGAGCCTGTACCCCAACCTCCATGAATAATTCAAATTACAGTAACAATTCCTGTGACAACAGCATTTTGCAAAAGATGCCATTGACCGACTGGACAATTTGATTCTGAAAAGTAATGAAAATAGACATTTCCTCGAATATTGAGCTACCAGCACTGAATCATTTTGTAGTAAAGCTAAGAAAGGTAATTTTGTAATTCGTACTTGATATGCTGGACTGTTTTTTGCTGAATATGAATTATTTTATTTTACTTCTAAAGATCTCTATTCGCTCCTTGGGCTGATTTGCAATGATGGGTATCAATTTTCTATGCAAAGTTTACAAAACATTCTACCTATTTTGTATCAATTGCAGCCACGTTTATGAAACAAAATATAACTAAAAGGGCGTACCCCTCATTCTCCGAGCGTCTGAAGGGCGTGGTCACTACACATTTTCTGGGGGCTTCACCCCCAGACCCCCTCACTTTTCAAGTGCTGCGTACGCCCCTGAGAAATCCCAGTCATTTTTTGTCGATAAACATTACGTGATAAAATCCCATTTCCAGCATATTGTTTTAGCTATTGGCATACCCAGTTCCAGTTCATAAAATTCCAGTCCCAGATTGTCATTATAGGCAAATGCTAGATCCCACCTTACCCCCTCAAGATCCTCTAGAAGCAAGGACCACAACGGTCAATTCATTCTGGTGAATATTGGCTGACAAGCAAATAATAAGAGATTTGGTGAGCGGTAGTTGCATTCAGTTAGAATCTTTTAGGATTAAAACGTCAGCTATTTACACGGTCAAAGCCTCATTTCTGGTAAGCAGAAAGATTAGTGAGTCTCAAACTTGGAAATGAAAGTATATCAATCTAGATACAGTAAAGATACTCTACAAATGCTTCATTCAAAGGCAATCGACAGAGATAAGTGGAGTAGGCTTTAAACAGACAAAAGGAAGAGACACATGCCCATTGTCTCTTGTCTTGTTTAAATTTAGGCAAGCATCTTCGATTACAATAACTCTAAAATAGAGATGCCCAGGCTCCTGCCTTAGCCACTTTAACTCCATAAATTGCCTTTAAGGACAATGGCTGCTAGTCACATGCATATTGAAAAGGAGATCGAATGCTGATGCAAGAGCCTTTGCAGAACAGATAACATGTTACGCTTACCACAAATCATATAACTCTCTATTCAGGCTAGCTCTTCACTCCCTTAAAAACTTTTGTTTAAATTCACAATGTATTAGCAAGCCAACAAAATACTGATGATTCTGACATAAATGAAACTCGTAGCTTACCTTTCTATGATCCAATCGGGGTGGACAATCTTTTCATTCCTAAAAAGCAATGCAACAATATTATATTCTGGGCAATTATGATGATATGAAGTGATGCAAATCATAGCCTGCACTGGATATAACTTAAGTTAAGTATATTTTATGAATTTAGCTCCAGGAAAACTTATTTTTCATTCAACATACAAACCACTATCGGGTGCGCCAAAATAGTATCCACTTTTGACAGGCTATTGTAATTCGTACACTGGGTCAATTTTGAAGATTGATCGTTTAATCTAGTCGAAATCTAAAATAATACTCGATAATTTTGTTCAATGTTTTGGCTGCCTACTTGTTGTGTTATAAGCAAATTCGTGAACATTCTTGGTCTGGAAACAGCCTAAGTCGATCAAAAACATCTAAAAGACAATAAGGAAACTCTTGGCTTTTGAAAATGACTTGGGAAATAAGAATTTGAAAAGTTATGATCAGCTGCATGAGTGTTCGCACAATCTTTTAGTCCAGTCTTTCTAAAATCTGATCGCTGTTTTTCGATCGATTTAGGCTGTTCCAAAGCCAATAATTTTCAAAGAAATCGCTTATAGTTGGGGGAGTAAGATGCCAAAAGTCAACGCAAAACCGCCAAGTATTATTTGGGATTTTGACTAAAGCTTGTATCATCAATCGATAAAATCGGCTTGGTGTACAATTTATCGTATCCTGCATCAGTCTGAACAAATACACTCACTTGAGGTCTTTGACTTTACTGTCAGGTAAGTTCGTTGCAATAATATGCGTGCAAGATCTTCTGGAGTAATAATGTTGAAAACGACCAGCATGTTCAGCCATTATTTGCTTTAGATGATCAGATGAAGGATCTTGCATAAAAATAGGAAACAATTTCAGCGAAAGCTTGATAACAACTCTTTTGGTAATGACTAGGTCAGTTGATAAAAGTGCCAGCGTTTGCCAAAATAAATTATCAAAAGTTATGCTTCTATTTTACCAGGTGACCAAAACAACTTCATTTGGTAGCTGGTGATTAAAAGGACCGCACAACGTTTGAAAAAAATACTGTATCCTGAATATCAAAGCAATAATATTGGCAGATGTCTTGCTTAATAGCCGATATATTTAATTAGATATTCTTGGCTTAAATCGGTTTTCCGGAGTTATGGGAGATTTTCTCGAGAAAGCTCCTTCAAAAACTCAAATTTCATCGGTTTTCCTGCATCACAGCAATGATGATTACCTGTGTTAGCATATATTATCCTCTTGAGAGGATAGAATGTTTATAAAAATTGACATAAAAATACAAACGGAGTCCATATTATAATGAGAAAATCCACCCCTTAAGGAGAAAGGAAAAACAGTGCAAGCACAATCCAACATGTTTAATCACAATCGCTGGTGAAAAAACAGCTTTTACTGCCTTAGCCAATCAGCGATCTGCTTTTTCCAAAANGGAGTCCATATTATAATGAGAAAATCCACCCCTTAAGGAGAAAGGAAAAACAGTGCAAGCACAATCCAACATGTTTAATCACAATCGCTGGTGAAAAAACAGCTTTTACTGCCTTAGCCAATCAGCGATCTGCTTTTTCCAAAAATATCGTGTGGCGGTAATATGAGCCCTAATCTGTTGACAGGGTGCTAATCCTACTTGATGCCTTTGATATAGCGCTAACGCGGGAAACTTGTTCAGGAAAAATCAACCATTTGATTCGATCATCTGTTTGAATACAGGGCGAAAGTTTGTTTAATTTCGATCCTACTAGTTCGAGGATAGCTCGACTCCGATAAATTTATTCTAAACAAAGAAACTTGTTTGTGTTTGTACTGGAACACGAAAAACATTTCCCTTCTTGTCAAGAGAAAATCAAATTTCTCAATATTTTACACCTAAAACAACGATTCAGATAAAGGAGCATTGATATCCAGTACTAGATAATATAACAACTTACCCAGCAAACAGGAATATGCAGCGAATGGTCCCACTTGTGTCTCGCGCGCTCTTAGCAGGCAAACTGACTGATTTGGCGCCAAATTGTTCTGGCCTGGTGAGGTGATGCACGTGGCTGTCATCTTTCTGTTTAGTGGCATTTATTATCAGCGAAAACCTGATGTACATTCCTGTAAAAACCATTTGTTCGAATATTTCGTACCGTATCTGAGATCTGTTTTCTCCATCACGAAACTTTCTACTTGGCTTCCTGTTCCTAATAAATTTGCGGCGATGTTGTGCGATGCCAATAATATTTGCATATTTGTCCTCAGTGCTCAATCTCGTGTTTGTGATTCAAGACATCTATTCAAGCTGTGGTTCATAGGTGGATGATGACAGATGTAGATTGTTTCTGTGTGGTGTTACATTATACGTCATGATCACAATTCGATCAATGCTAGCTGTTGACAGATTCACGGCCATACAGCTTTTGGAATAGGAAACAACGATCAATTTTACCATTACCATCGCCATTTACCACAGATAATCTCAGTACAAACCTCCTCCGCATATGTACTGCGTTATTCCCAACAGGTAGTAGGGATCGTTGCTTTTTCATTTTGAAATCTCTTCTTTGCATGGAGCTCAATCACAAATGCCCTGTAAGTCCGAGGTGGTAGCACGGAGTCAAGGGGAGGCCATAGCACCCAAGTTCTTTAAGTTGCCCACCCCCCCCCCAAGTCGGCAGCACAAAAAGGCTGCTTTTCCCAAATCTGNGATTTTCGCGAGAAAGCTCCTTCAAAAACTCAAATTTCATCGGTTCTCCTGCATCACAGCAATGATGATTACCTGTGTTAGCATATATTATCCTCTTGAGAGGATAGAATGTTTATAAAAATTGACATAAAAATACAATAAATACAAAAACTGTAAAACCATTACAAAGAAAGGATCAAGAGGTTGTCATTATTAGGATTGAAATTGATCTCCTTATTCTTTGTTTAAATCCGAAGAAAGCATAGTGGAATATTGAGGAAACATCTTCAGCAAATCTGCAAAATTTATGTCTGCATTTTAGAAATTGACATATTGGTAATTACTAGAGCACAGTCACCTGGACTTGAGAAGAGAAGTCTGTAAAGTCCACCTTGTCCGCGTTTTGGACCTGGCCAGCTAAGATATGAAATTTATGTCTCGTTCAATGTCAATTCCTACCCTGACCATCCCCTCGGGCAGCCCGGGGGTCAGCAAAAATTGCTTGCACAAATGCCCGGGGGAGGCAGGGTAAATTTTTCTGGCGAATGCCCAAGGGTCGGGCACTGAAAATATGCCATATTCCCAATAACTGTATAATGCAAAGCTCCTGGTGTTGTATAATGCCCTGGGGGCCGGGGGAAATTTACTGTCAAATGCCCGGGGGCGGGGAATATTTTTTAAGCAAATACCCAGGGTTGTCCCGGGGGGATGGTCAGGGTAGGTAGGAATTGAATGAGATATTATTTCACTAAAATTGACCGTACTGTTCTAGAGTTATGGGCAATAGATAATTATGGAAAAATGATCTTGAATGGAATCAGAATGATAATATATATGACTCATAAATGACTCATATATGACTCATAAATGTTCATAAATTTATTAACATTTGATGATAAAATGCATTAAAAGAATTTTAGGAAAGTCTTACTTGTATAGCCATTGACAAAAATACAGACTCCATCAAAGATGTATGATCTGAAAAAGATATCAAAGTACATCTCAAATAGATGTCATTTGAAAGATGTGAAAAAGTGGGATTACTCATGCAACACCATCAATCATTTCAAAATATTGTCAAATTGATTAATTGCATTTGGCACTTGACACTGGTACAAGCCTTGTGTAAAAGGATGCTTGTAAGTTTTTGAATTCTTCACACACTATACAGAATTCTTAAAAGGTAAGAAAGACTTTGGCCTTTGGAAAAAAGAATTCTTAAAGCAAATAAACGGAGATACAGTACAATTCTTTCATAACTTGACAATTTTTCCTTTCTTGAGAATTCATAAAACATCTTGTGAACTCCTATAAGAATCCTTCCAAAGTTTGGGAAGCTAAGGGATGGGTCATAATTCTTGCAGGGGGAGGGGGTGGAAGACAAGTTCAAATATTTGATGGAATTTTGCACCCCTCTCTGATTTACCTGAAAATTTTGGTTCCACCTCCAACATTGCAGAAAATCTTTTCAACCGGAACCCCCTTCCCAATACCCGCATGTAGGGTAAAGGTGTCACTATCAAAGATTTACATCACCACAGCTGTAGTACAAAAGCAAAAAAAGCCATTTCAAATGAGATGCGAAAAGAGCACAGAGTGGCTGGATTAAGCAAGCGCTTGCATTTAAGAACAACACTAAGAAGTACTAGTATTAGAAATGAACAGGGATTTACTTAGAAACTGAAGAACTATTAAGACAGAAATTAACAGGATTTGCCTCACAGTTTATTCATACCCCCTCCTTGAAATGCGCTTTATTTTTCGTCTCTCCTCTGTTTGAGTAGGTAAAGTTTTGGTTCCCCCTCCCAGATGTCATCCATCCCCTCCCCAGGAGGAAATAATGACCGGTCCCTAAGCTTTGGGCTTTAAAAGTACTGTACTGTGTGCAGTTCAATATTGGAATAGAATATATTTTGTTTTTAAAAATTCTTGCGAGTTATTGAAAATTCATATTTTGTTAAGAATTCTTAAGAAATCATTGATGTTAAGTTACGTAAGAACTGTACTGTATAGCTATCTAGTCTAAAATGGAATGGAATATTTCACTTTTTAACTCGGTTCATTCGCTTTAAAAAATTCTCAAGAATTAAAAAATAATGGTTTCCTAAAAGAAAAACATTGACCAAATTTTGCCTGAAGTGTAAACAGGACAATGAGAAAACATTTCAAAATGACTTCAGGAATTTAGAAGTGGATTATAGCTATGATCCATGATGTAGTGGTTGTTCAATGCTTACACAATATGATTTTTTCAATTGTTTTTATAATTTCAATAAAGTCTTTATATTCAATAAAGCAAATAGTTTTTGTTGCTATGTCCATAGAAAATTTGAATTAACGTTTTGATTTCAAGCAAATAATTTTTGAGAACTGCATTAAAAACCGAGGAAATAGACTTTGCCAAAAATGTATAATTTGGGATTTTAACTATAGATTAGATCATCAATCTTTATGACCTGCATGGTGTATGATTTATCATGACTTTTTAAAAGTGGATACTTTTTGATGCATAGTGGAAAGTTCTTGAACATAACCATTTTAATTTTCAATATTTTCCACTCAGCTGTCTCTTGTGTATTCTGTTTGGCAGGCTCGCAAGGGTGATATTTTTATGAGACATAAGAATACTTTGCAATATGGCTTAAGATCCATCAGATATGCAGGCGCTAAATCCTGGAATGAAATTCCCTCTAATATCAAACAGTCTCCTTCAGTATTGATTTTCCGTCGTGAAATTAAACTACATCTGTTCTCCACCAACTATCAGTCATGAATATCTTGACAAGATAAATTTTTCTCACATTGATCAATCCAAACATTCAATGATGTTACAATTTGAATAATAGGTTTTTAGATAGGGGGTGCTCTCTCCTCGATTAGTCTATCCACTGAGAGAGCTCCTCCTTTAGAAATTTCTCTCCATACAAAATTCTATGTAATCCTGTTGTAAAATCTGTCACTTATGTTTAGTCATATATTGTAATTTGTTATTAGTTAATTGTATGTTATTTTAGAAATATTTTTGTATGTAGTGGAATTTTAAAATTAAACTGAACTGAACTGAACTGTTTGTCCACACTGAAGTACTGCGTCCCATTTAACTTTAGTATATTTTCACCTCTGGGTCCCGGGGGTAACTTCCATATATAGAGCAACGGGAATGCGCCGCCCACAAGGCCGGGTTTTAAACCTCAAGAATCCCTAAATATGGGTCTCAAAATGTAAATGTTCCACTAGAAATGGGTAGCTTTTTAAATTGCAGCAAGAACCTTGTCAAGTTTTTTGCTTTTAACGTTTGACTTTTTCGTTTAGTTCTGAAACTTGGTTGGTGGTACTTTATCTTCATAACTGTGTGTTTAAAGTGAAATGAAACTTGATTTTTGGCAAGCTCAAAAGACTTTTCCCCCTCAAGATCCATAAAAATTGGTATGAAAATCAACCAAAAATCCTTAACAATTGGTCTTTCCCTAAAATTTGGATGGCACACCACGGTCATCTCTAGGCTCAAGTTCCCCCCTGGCTCTGAGCTCTGTGTATCTATAACAAAAAGTTTACATTTACTCACTTTAAGGAGTTGCCATCTTTTTCATTTATACTGAGAAATTGTTCTTCGAGTTTTCTTTCTTTTTCTTTCATGTATCCTCTCTATAAATTGCAAGAGAAAACAATGCACTGATTGCGAAATGAACAGGACTATCATAAAACCTTGTTTGAATCATATGGCCTATTTATCATCATTTCAACTGATGCAAAACTGGCACTGAATACAGTATGTGGGTCAATGCAATGAAATTATCACTGCCGGTGGAGGTTAGAAATCAACAGTCCTTGACATCCTTCACAAATAGCATTGGGACAATTAAATTTCTCTAATTACACGTATTCAATCTTTTTTACTTAACTTATTATCTTAGGGTGTGTTTGATTGGTACCAATTCTGAAAACAGTAGACTTGGTAGGCTCATAATTTGTGTTTGATTGACTCTGAAATTCTCAAAACGGTAGGTTTGGTAGGCCTTTTGAACCTTCTGCTCCAAAAGGCAGAAGGTTTGGCAGGCTTTGGAGAGATTCTCATTTTCATTAGCAAACCCTGGTGGTGAATCCGAAACCTACTGTTTCAATATTTTTGTTTGATTGGGGAAAATATTTCTGTCTCTGGGAAGTCTACTGTTTTCAGAATTTGGAAGGTTTTAAATTCCAATCAAACACACCCTTATTTGATACCAGTTGGATGATGGGTATGCATAAGTGGAATAAGTTTGATAGGCTAGGAAGAAACTAAGGGTGTGTTTGATTGGTAATTCTAAAACTTCCAAATTCTGAAAACAGTAGACTTTGCAGATACGGAATATATTTCCCCATCAAACACAACATTTCTTTAAAACAGCAGGTTTTGAATTGCGATTCGCTAATGAAAATAAGGATCTCTCCAAAGTATGCCAAACCTTCTGCCTTTTGGAGCAGAAGGTCCAGAAGGCCTTCCAAACCACCAAACCTACCTTTCTGAAAATTTTGCAGTCAATCAAACACAAATTCCGAGTCTACCAAGTCCACCGTTTTTAGAATTGGTACCAATCAAACATGCCCTAAATGTCTGAATGTGCAACCATAACTTTGTTTGAGCTTGTGATTAAGCATTTTCATTCAATGTTCATGAACAGTGCAGGCTTAAACCACTTTTATATATCCACCATGCAACATCATCTTATATCTAACCTTACTAACTTAAACCTGTGTGTAATAACCATGTATTTGCTTATTGTACCTTATTTGTATTAGATAGATAGATCAAGGATTGCATTCATAAGCGTACGAGCCGGGGGGAGGCTGGGGGCGGCAGCCCCCCAACATTTAAAAAACTTAGACAAATCTGCCTATTTCGGGCAATAATCCGCCGTAAGTCGGGCAAAAACTTTCATAAACAATAGACTTTTCATCAGGCAGCCCCCTAGATTTTTTCTTCCCGCACACTTATGATTGCATTCCCTTGAATCACAAATCTCAAATGGGCCTTTCTTTTGACAAAAAAGAGGAACTGAATTACAGAACTGAAGGTAGAACTGCATCACAGAACTGATATTTATATAATGTATATAATGTTAGCAATTTTGTATATAGCATCATGTAAATATCGAATTGATTTGAAACAAAACTACAACAGCAAAAAGAAGAGATTTTTAGAGAGAAAAAGAGAAGCTCACCATTCCTTGACCACCCCAGCCATCATCATCTTGTTTTCTTTTCCGCAGAGTGTCCTTCTTCTTCTCTGCTTCTTCTATTATGCTTTGATCTTCTTTGCAGATTGTGCTTGTGCATGATGTGTTCAACATTTTTGGACAGGAGGGCAGAGGACTTTCTGCCTCTACTACTGTAGGTTTTCTTTTCCCGCCATTAATGTTGGCCTCGCTTTCAGCTGAAGGAAGGGATAGAGGTGATGAGGTGATAGACTTATTACGTTGAGTCCTAGTAATCGCTACCACCCACCCACCCTACTCGCTCATACTAGGACTCATGGCTTTCCAGCACAAAAGTTGGCCCTATTTAGGCCATCCACCACAACTTCTTGTGGTACCAATCACAGAGCTGCATTGTGGTCACATGATATTTTTCTTGCCAATGATTGGCTTATTTCAGTCAGTGCCAACTCGAGGCTAGAAATAGTATTTTGCGGACCACTGATTGGTTTTTTGCAATGGCGGCAAACGATTCGCAAAGCTGCGAGGACGAAGCACTTCAGGCTTTGAGGGGCTTTGAAGACACATGTACCACAACAACAATCGTCTTTCGTTTCAAAATGGCGAGCTTTGATTTTATGTTGCCGCAGTGGTAGCCATAGATGAGGCACATTACCTTTCTAATTAGTAAGTGATTGAGTTTAGTCTCGACAGTGTACAAAAGTCTCGGTCGATCGGTCCGAAACGGCGTTGACACCCTGACCGATTTCTCTCTAACCCAGACCTCACATCAGACAGCTTTGGCGCGAAAATATTCGTCATTCTCGTTTTGTTTACTTGAAAAATTAATCGTCATTTGTCGTTCTGTTTAATGGAAAAATCAAGCAGTGTTTAGAATTGTCCGATGCAATCTGCAAGGTGATGTTATTGTGGACTGAACCAACAAAAATATAAGCTTACTGTT
>REGM01000122.1:890095-933450 GCA_004194415.1 Aurelia aurita
GTTGTATTAAATTTGAACCCTTCTCTGCTCCTAGCACACCTATTTTCCAGTCATTAAAAATTTTGAAACTTGAGGATGTTCTGCACCTAAATATCTTAATCTTTGTTTATAAATCTATCAATAAACTATCTCCTTTTTGTTTTCATGATTACTTTCAGCCTAATGCAGCTGTTCATAGGATTGGCACCCGTCAGGCTACCAGAGGTGATCTTTTCAAATCTCTTAAAAATACTACCTTATATGGTCTTCAAACAATTCAATATTTTGGTTCAAAACTTTGGAACACTCTTCCACTGTTTATACGCGTTGCTAGCTCTGTTTTAGTATTTCGTTCGAAATTAAAAACATTTTTCCTCGACTCATATTCCCAAAATTAACTCACTGTTCTCTGCATAAGTATAATCTTATCCCAATGTGGTTCGTCTGGCTTTGGTTATCATGTCTTTGTTTTTAATAGAATGTTTTTAGTTTCTTTTTTATGGGGGGGCTCTCTCTCGATTAGTTTATCTACTTAGAGAGCTCCTCCTTAATCAATCAATCTTAGGTGCAATCATGTAAAGTATCTTCTATATTTATTTTAGTTTGTTAGATTTAAGTTCTTAGTGTTGTTATGTATTTTAGTTGTAGAGTATTTATGTTGAATTGTACTTAGGATTGATTGAAAATGAATGAAACTGAAACTGAAAACTGAAAATGAAAGTCTTACTTTAAGCAGCTTTTGATAGAGTTGGCCTAATATATGGAAAATTTTTGCTCACACTGTCAACCAAATTAATTAGCAGGAAGTCTTGACAAGGCTTGGGGGTATTAAAATTTTTTGAAATATTTAATAAACGGGGGGAGGTCTATTTAGCGCTTGAGAGTAGTGAAATGCTAAAAAGGGCACAAGCGATCACCCATTGATAAGTGGTCACCCATTTTGTCACGACAAGTGCTATTGGTGACATTTGTTTCCACCCTCACCCCCTCCCATAAAACGTCATGGTGTGAAGGACTTTGATTCTAATCGTTGAACATTGCTTCCTACCCTACAACAACATACAAGCAAAAGATTCTGTACTCACCTTTTTGCTCATCTTGGTGTTTTGTCTTCAGTCGTAGATTCTTTCTCATCCTACATTTCAAAACAAATACAGGCCTAGAATTCCAGTAATGAAATATTTATTGAGCCATTATGCAAGTACATATGCTTATGCTAAAGATTTACTTTTTCTCTAAAAGAAACTCGATGTAACATATGTGTGTTCCTTTTTGGTGTCATAGAGGTTACTCTCCCAAACGTCACAATGAGGCTTGTCGTTACAAAATCTATTTGTGAATCTTCCTAAAACTTCTGGAATTTGAGGAGACTTTACTAGAAACTGAAAAAAGTTTCAGTACTCAAGATCTGATAATTTTAAGAAACTTTCAGTACTGGGTCAATTTCTTAGTTTCTTATATATAAATATACAGTACAGGCCTTGCGCACATTAACACAACAAGAATTCCTAAGAATTCTTAAGAATTTCCCAGACTTCTTCAGACGCTGATAAGTAGATGAAAGCCTGCAAACAATTTAAACAAGAATTCTTTACAAATAAAGAACTTTCTCAGGAATTCTTAAGAATTCTTAGGTAGGAAAACAGTGTTCATGTCCACATGGCCTGTACTGCATGTATTATTTAGGAAAGTTCCTCAACACAAACAGTATAAGTTTAGGATAAATCCCAAATGCTCCTGTGTGGATTTGGAGGCAAATTTTAACCTTGAAATTGTAGCTCTAAAGCATCAATATCAACAAATGAGGTATTCAAGTTTAAAGTTCACTATTGAGGATTACTTTAAAATGTTACAGATTGAATCAAGGAAAATATCCATTTTGGTCAGATAAAATATTTTACCATTGGGATACCTGGAATGTATTCAGATGCAGGTTTTTTCTCATTTTTAGTTCCACTGTCTGTGCCTGGATTTTCACGGTTTTCACCAAAGAACAATGGTAGCTTTACCAACAAGGTTTGTGAAACTTTTAACATTAGTGATTGGTTTTTTTCTTTCCAGACCAGATGCAATCAGTCTTTCTACAGTATTATTACACAAAGTTGACCCTTTCTAATATACCAAAATGTATTAAAGGAACATTGAGTTATTCAGCTTTGGCCAACTGTTAAGAACATCTCTGACATATATGATGGGGCTGAATTATCGAAAAAGTTGAAAACATTTGCAGATGTCTCCAAAATGTGTTCAAAAATCTGTGAATCCTTTTCAAAACTGAAATCCAGGCCCTAAGAATCTTTTAAGGAATATGCTGAGTAGATCTGGTTTGTAATGAATAGTTCATCAGCTTATTTCCTTTATTCATAAACTTGTATATACCGGTATAGTATCCGCCAGAAAATCATTGCTATAAAACATCATTTATATAGAAGTAGAAATTTATGTTCCATTTCATGTTGCAGAATACCAAAGAATACTTATTATACTGAAACTGAATACTGAGAAACTGAACACGTACCTACAGTCTAGACCTGTCCATCGACCATGATTTGACCGTTCGATTAATCGCATGCAAGATTGCTAATTAATCGATTAATCAAATGGCCTAGCATGTAAAAATTACATCGTAAGAAGGAACAAACAATGGTAGCAAGCAATAGAATAGAATTCTAGTAATTAGAGTCCATTATAGATATATACAGAATAATAAAATAGTTGATCACTATTTTTCATTGCATTGAACTTAATAAGTTTGTAAAACCGGTTTCTTTTGCAGTGGAAGATTATTCATCAGAGTATGATTGTCTATGAAAATTGATTATTTTCTTATAATTGATTATGAATGAAAATCGATTAGTGACTCAAAATTGGTTATTTCAGCAAAGTCGATTATTACCTGTAGTTGATTAATCAATTATTCTGCACTAATCAATTAATTCGTTTGGTTAAATGGTAATCAATTATTCGGACCTCAATTGATTAATTGATTAATCGATGGTCGATGGACAGGCCTACTACAGTTCCAAAGGTCTGAGTCTACCACTACACCAATGTATGTGTTTTTAACATGCATGCAAAACCTATTCTAACATAATACTATGTGTTTAGGAACATATTTTGGTATGTGATGAGACCATAAAAGTTGTGAAATTTATTTTTTGGAAATATATTATTAAAATGGGAATTGTTTTGAGTTTTTTTTTCATGAACATTTCATAATGCTCAGTGACTTACAGTACTTTTCCCTGATAGAAATTTATATCAGATGTCTTATAATACTGTAGTTTATCAATATTTAGGGCCTTGACAGGGGGACAAGGCAGTTAGTTAACTGCACCTATTTAGGCTTGAATCAAAAAAAGATTATTAATATGAAGCTTAATTTTTGAGAATTTGTTTGAAGTTGTTTGTAGTTGTTAGCTTTAAATGATCATCAACAGCAAACAAACCTCAAACCACATGTTTGCTGGCAGTTGATATATGGCTCCCACTACTTGGATTTATGGGATTTTTTCGCCAGCATGCAGATTTGAGGCTATGCACAGGCCAATTTTCACACCATACAGTATACATGAACAGCCTACCAAGTGCACATACATTTTGTTGTATGTAATTACTTTCATGTGAGTGCTTATTAAGATCTGTTTGTTTTGCTAATCATGCAAAGTTTTGTTTTTTTTCAGTGGACAATTGCCAATAACAACCTCAGGGTTTGTTCGCAGAAGGGTGATAACATAGATGGATATTTTGTTTCACCATTGATCAAAACATCCCCAGCAAAAGAAGTAACTGTAACGGCTTCATATAAACTAAAAGACTGCTCAGCTTCTGATTTTGGAGGAACCAATTGTAAACTATTCTTTGAATTGTACGTCTCAAGGACAAGTCCTCCATATCCAGCTGACCAAACTGTCGTGCCAAACCCAACGATTGTAAAGTTTGAGTATACTGGAAAACTTGCAAACAGCTCGATATTGCCAAATGCAATTTACTTTGGCGAATTTACATCTAGTGTGCCAGTTGACATGAAAGGGAATGGTGGAATGTACCTTGCGTTAAGAGACAGAGGAGCATGTGGACAGGTGACATCTATTTCAGTTAGTTATACAAATTGCCCTGCAGCTGGAGGAGACTTAATTAAGTTTAATGCTGTTCCAGCTCCAAGTTTTTCATCAAATTTTCTTCGCGTAAATGGAACTTGTTCTGACTTTTCAATTCCAAAAACATCAGCAGTTGATAATTACATGAAGTGTTTTGCAAATGGTACAGCTAAAGTCTATGGAGGCTGCCAATGCAAGGAGGGTTTTGAAATGGCTTCCTCAACATCTTGTACAGGTAAGCTAGATATATATTCTGTGAGCCCCTATAAATTCCAATAGAACAGGTTTTTCGTTCAGGGCTTGTGATGAAAGCTGCTCAAGCGTGATAGAGTGCCTACATCTGGAAGTGCCTACACAGGACCTCAACAATTGAGTACTTGTGAGGTTAATACTCCCATTCCGTTAGAAGCTTTTCATGGAGATAAATTATTTTTCAAAGGTTTTTATAAGAAACCATAATTCTTAGATCACAAAGGATTGATAAACTTGAGTACTGAAAAAAATGAGAATATTTTATTTGTTCATTCCTATAACTGAAGGAAAGTCGTTTTTATATATTGGAGAAATATAACAACATATCTGTTTTCCTAGTTACCTCTTGTAATCTTCACCTTCTTTCAACTGACAGGCCAAATGATGACAATACTACACACTTATAAAGCCTATAACTTGGAGTAACAACTCTTTTTTTCTGGTACACTTGGTACATTTCATTGTTTTCTCAATACTTGAAAAATAAAAATAAAACTGTACAACTCATGTGCTCTTGGCTGCCCTTGGCATTGTAGTATCTGAATTTTGGACCTTTTTAGTTAATACTTTGTACACATACCATATGTTAACCGCTGACTTTCGATTCCTTTCTTGAATTTGGCTTGAAGAGCTATGTTTGCAGTAGGGCTGTCCAAATGAAAGATTCTAACTATTCGAATATTCGGTGCTAATTTTACCGAATATTCGGTTATTCGGCGAATAGGGGCGTGGCTTGGGCGTGTATAGGGTGTGGCACCAACAAATTCAAAATTTAGTATAAATACTAAATAGCATTCGATTACAAATGATTGATTACAAAATAAATATATGACGATAAAGCGAATAGTTCTCAGAATTAAATAGCGTTCATGACGAAAGGTTTTTGTTTAAGAAAACTAAACAGTTAACATTTTCAGGCAGTAAACTACAGCGTTTCTTTGTCACTATATTTCCTGTTGCCGAAAAAACTCTCTCAGAAGGAACTGATGTCGAAGGAGCACACAAATATCTTCTTGTAACAGCAGCAACTTTTATAAAAATATATCACAGAGAAAGATTTAATTAAAAATAATCGCACTATTCGGACTATTCGGTTGGCAGCGAATAATCGTTTCGCTTCATTGCTATTTGAATAGTGATCAGATAACTGAATAGCGATTATTCGATCTTCGGTGGACAGGCCTAGTTTGCAGTCAACTTGATCTCTTTTTACAGCTTGCAAACCAAAGACTTACAAACCAAATGCTGGAAATAGCCCATGTTTCAAATGTGCTGCGAATGTGGAAAATGGACCCCTTGGGAATACAGTTCTTTGCAAATGCCTTCCTGGATATTATCGACCAATAGCAAAGGGGAATGATTACACAGCAGACTGTGAAGGTGTGTTTATTTTTATCTACTTTACTTATTACTCTTTGCAGTCCTTTGGAGTGCTTATAAGGGCTGTACAAGGTTTTAGTAAAAAAAGGCTGTCCCATAGAATTTCTTAACCTGCAGTAGGCTTTCGAGTGTTTAGGCTAAACACATCTAAAACGTGTGGCTCAGAATCCAGCTGCATCTCCAAAATCGTTGATGGTATGACAAATCTGACTGCACTAGTTCAAGCCTATAAAAAGAGACAATATCTTCATTTGCAATGTATCTGCTGCTATTTGCCTGAATTGGGGAGAGAAAGTCATGGTTTTTGGAAGTTTAGCTTATACAGCCCCTGTAACTCATGTGACATTAAATTTGATGTCAAGATTGTACCTTCATACACAAAAATTGATCTGAAATGAAATGACATTACTATAAAAAGTAGTTGCACCCCCTCCTTGCAAATCCTTGTCTCAGGTGTCTACCTTAATACAATCACGGAACACTGTATCGCATAAATGCCACGAGTGCCTACAAGCATGTTGTTTTGGTCCAAGTGATAGCCAGGGTTAATCAGTTATGAAACTTTACATTCTTGAACTTCTAATTTAATTACATGTTTCTTGATATGGAACTGGTGAAGTTATAAACAACTCCTTAGTTATATCAGACAATGACCAAAGCAACAAAGGGTCCAAACCACATCAAACGTTCAAACTGGTGAATAGGGAGGGGCATTTAAAGTGGAACCTCTCTGCTATTTTGCTGTAAATATGCCTACACTCTGAGGGTCATTTACTCTCATTTACGGAGAAATTAGAGATTATTTTTTCATAGAACCCCCGTCAGCTCCAAGAAACATCAATGCAACTTCAATGGGACCAACATGGGCATTTCTCAGATGGGAGAAGCCAGCCAGACAAGGAACTGGGGATACAGTAACCTATTCTGTTGATTCCAAGCAATCTGTATTGCTGAAAACAAGGAGCACAAGCAATCTTTATTTCAATTTGACTGGGCTGAACACATACACCGCTTACAACATTACTGTACATGCAGTCAACAATGTTACAACGGCAACAGGGAAGGCTGTATTCAGCAAAATGCATTTCAGAACAAAATCAGGACGTAAGTATTATATGGAGTTATTGTTAAAAAAATACATTAGCCGATAATGTACTGTGTTTAAAAGAGCGAACACTGGGTGATTCAAGGCTAGATTCTCGTCCGAGTTAATACTGCTACTACCTTAACTATTAACCCCCTCGTCGCTCAAATTAGGGCTCATAATCTTCATACACAAAAGCTGGAATAATTTTCAGATCGATTTTTGCTTTTTGGTAGAAAGTCAAATTTTTTTAAACTATTCTCTTGGTTTGGTTACTGATGGCGTTATTACTACAACAACTTTAGGTATTAATCGCGAGTTTTAAGAAATTTATACTTGTGGTCAAACTTGAAATGTAATCTTTTATCGCGAGATTATTATACCGGGTGAGTCTTGTACTTTTTGCAAAACATCTTGATTTTTTAATCATTATTTGATTATATTACCGATCATGAAAATTTCTTTATGTGGAAATTTGTGTTTTTAGAAGCTACCTGGTTTAGAAGCATAATTCATAAATCACAAGGAATGATTACCAAATTGAATTTTGAAGCCGCACTACCACTTAAATTGGTTTCGTATGTCACTGTTGAAGCTATGTCGTGTAGGACTCTAAAATTCATATGAAAACGGAACTCATACCGGGTATCCCAAAAAAGTACTCCCGTTTAAAACATCACCAAAACTCAATAGACAATAACGCTAATGATGGCGGCTCCAAAGACTCTGTTGTGTTTTGCTGCAAAGCGTGCTGGTAAAAAACTCCCTGACGACCACCTAATGACGTAAACATTTCGGTCTGCCGTTTCGACTAGCTAGCTTGAACTCGAATCGACTTTGAATTCCAATCAACATGGTTCGAAAGGAAACCTTTCCAAAGCAGAAAAAGTAAAGTTTTGATTCGAATTGAAGTTTTAATTAAAGATTCGCGTTCGAATTACAAAATTCTTCTGTTTATTGACATTGATTAACTTGTTTGGAATTTTACCACAGCTAGCCAGTCGAAAGGGCAGACCAACATTTTTATGTCGTTAGGTGGTCGTCAGGGAGCTTTTTACCAGCATGCTTTGCGCGGCGGCGATCTTTAGCGTTATTGTCTATTATCAAACCTATCATAAAAATTTCTTTTTTATCTCTTTTGTCAAAGATTCAAATATATTTAAAGATGATAAAATGTTTGTTTTCCTTACTTAAAGGGGATAAAATGACAGGTTGAAAAACCTTATTCTGATCTATACTCTTTAGCAACATCGTAAATCTTGACTTGGAGCCATTATTTTGATATTTTTCACTATCCTTCAAGTCTACAATGATGGTTTGCGTTTCTTTCTGACATTTATGACTAAACTAAAGCTTAATGTACAAAAAACGTATCTGTTACTCATCAGTGTATTTTGCAGCATTCTTCAAAACCAGGCAGCCCTAAAAGAGCTAAATTTGCTAATTCTAAAACTAATCACAAGATCAGCTATACCTGGGGAAATAATTTGGTCTTTGATCTACTTGCCAAAGAAAGAAATTTAAAGATTGGCCATGCAATTAAATTTTGGTGATTTTTCAAACTGGAGTACTTTTTTTGGGAGACCCGGTAGATTTCTGGCTAAAAGGAGCATGTTTTGTAAAATACCATTGCTCAAAATATGGCTTTCATGCCGTAATTTCACCCGCTCTCTCTCCTGGAAAAAAAAATAACGACTATTTACTAAATTTATTTGGGACACCTGGTAGATTTCTGGCTAAAAGGAGCATGTTTTGTAAAATACAATTGCTCAAAATATGGCTGTCATGCTGTAATTTCACCCGCTCTCTCCTGGAAAAACAAAATAACGACTATTTACTAAATTTATTTGGTCGTTGACATAAACACGAAAAAAGACAATTTAAAGATCGGTACTATAATCAAATTGTGGTGTATTTTTACGCACCCGGTGCATCAGCAGTGACAACAAATGTTTTTAATTTTCAGTACCGGGTGTGATACGGAACTTAAAACTGAAGAGAAATGATGACCAATCAGTCTTATTGTCATGGGAACAACCAAAAGACAAAGGTGGACCTGATCTCAAATACCTTGTCCAAGTGAATGATGGCAAAGGTGTCTCTATGAAAGCAAAGAATTATACCATAAGGCAGGAGAAAGAAACGAAAAAATATTTTGTTTCGGTAAGTGGCAAATTTACTTGATGGCCTCAAGGAAGGTTCTATCGTTTCAAAATAATCAAGGTTAAAGCAAGGGTGGTATGGAATGCACAGTTCTGTTTTTAGCCCCGATTGGCGAGTATGCGTAGATTNCTAAAAGGAGCATGTTTTGTAAAATACAATTGCTCAAAATATGGCTGTCATGCTGTAATTTCACCCGCTCTCTCCTGGAAAAACAAAATAACGACTATTTACTAAATTTATTTGGTCGTTGACATAAACACGAAAAAAGACAATTTAAAGATCGGTACTATAATCAAATTGTGGTGTATTTTTACGCACCCGGTGCATCAGCAGTGACAACAAATGTTTTTAATTTTCAGTACCGGGTGTGATACGGAACTTAAAACTGAAGAGAAATGATGACCAATCAGTCTTATTGTCATGGGAACAACCAAAAGACAAAGGTGGACCTGATCTCAAATACCTTGTCCAAGTGAATGATGGCAAAGGTGTCTCTATGAAAGCAAAGAATTATACCATAAGGCAGGAGAAAGAAACGAAAAAATATTTTGTTTCGGTAAGTGGCAAATTTACTTGATGGCCTCAAGGAAGGTTCTATCGTTTCAAAATAATCAAGGTTAAAGCAAGGGTGGTATGGAATGCACAGTTCTGTTTTTAGCCCCGATTGGCGAGTATGCGTAGATTTTAGGCTCAATTTGCTAGCTTGTGACTGTGCTTGTTTTCTACGAGAAATTTTTCATACCTTTCGTACCAGTGGCAATGCCTTTCAACTTTCCATACCATTTATTGTCGTCACAGCTCTGTAAACATCACCTTTTGCTTTATTTCTATGGCCTAAAGTTTGCCTCTGCAGACTGTTTCTCTCTCAGCCTTTCCTTAAGCCAGCTTTTTTCTCGGGGTTTTCTCATGATTTGGAGAGAATTTGGAGGAATCGAACTGCGCATTTCATATCGCCCTTGGTTAAAGATGATATGAATGAGTCAAGTTAAAGATGATAGGTGAGAATTTCCCAATAGACCTTTTAGTTATTATACGAAGAGTCAGGATCCAGCGATATTTTTATATATTTTATACGAAAGGCTCAATAGACGATTCCGGAAAAGATGGCGTCGAGGTGCATTTGACCAAGATGCATTGTGTTTGATGATCGAATTTCTATAGAATCACTGTTGATTCCATTATAGAACGCAATGCATCTTGGTCAAATGCCCCCCCCGACGCCATCTTTTCCAGAATCGTCTATTGAGTGGCGTTGGAGCTTCTATCTATTTTGTGCATATTCGAAAATTCTACAAAATGTCTAAAAATATCGTTCGATTCAAACTCGTTTTTAGAATAGCTAAATGATCTATTCAGCTCCCTTTAAATCAAGTTTCACATTTTTTCCGTCGCAAGATGTTGTTTCTCGTGTCGTGTACGGCAAGATGTAGTTTGATAGTTTTGTTTTCATCACCATTGTTTTCAAGACACATACAATTATTTGATTATTTCATCATAAAATATGTTCCCTTTTTTAGAAACACACCCTATCATCTAAACTAATATTATTTTGCAGATAAAATCGTATACAAGTGCTGGATTTTCAAAAGCAGTAACAACAGAATTCACTATTCAGGGAAAAGCCCAGGGTAAGTTAGGTTGGATTTTGTAGTACAGCCTACCATATTATGCTAACCTCATAGGTTGCCGTAAATTTTACCTAGACTCTAAAAGATTCTGAACATATATGTCTCGTGGAAGAACTTTAAAGCGGCTTTACAAAATTTTAGCAAGCAAAGGGCGCGTGTCATAGAATTTCTTATGCCTGCAGTTTCGTGTTTTTTAGGGTAAACACATCTAGCTGGGAATCCAGCTGTATCTCCAAAATCGTTTATGGTATGAAAAATCTGATTGCACTGGCTAATTCTATGGAGTTAAAACCTATAGAAAATATCTTCATTTGCAATGTATCTGCTGCTATTTGCATGCATTAGGGAGAGAAAGACATGGTTTGTTGCCTGCGCGCAGACTTTACTTACTGCGCAGGAGAAAAAACGAAAGAAAAGGAGAAGTAAAGTTTGCTTTTCTTTCGTTTACTTTTCCTTTTCTTTCGTTTTTTCTCCTGTGCAGTAAGTAAAGTCTGCGCGCAGGCTACATGGTTTGTGGAAGTTTAGCTTATACAGACCCTTTATAAAATTTGTATTACCGGGAATATGTTAATTTTAACTTTGTTATCAAACAAAGGCCAATCCATTCAAATCGGTCAAGTATTTCAGTACCGACACCATTAAGGAGATCATTTTGAAGGGTCAGGGTACAAAGTGAGTGATAGGTCCATAAGTGATGCCATTCTACCGGATGAGTCAAAATAAACGAAACCGATCCCTGAATATAAAAGCGGTAATATCGGCAAATATTTTGCTTGATAGCTGATATTTTCAGTCAGATATGAAAATTTACCTAGCTTAAATTGGTCACTCCTTTCCCGAGTTATGGGGGATTTCTCTAGAAGCCTTTTTCAAAGGGTCTTGAAAAAGGGCTAAAAATTATGACGATCTTTAGATTGCTAGCAAATTTGATCTAGGACTTTAGGCCTGTTTTGAAGGATTTTGAGATTAAGCAATTTATGGTCGCTTGTAATTTGAGAACGAAACGACAATTTTTACAAACTAAAACTTTTATCTAAGTTTATATATTATCCACACAGGTATTATCAGTTTATAGTAATCTGAAAAATGGTTTGGGAGCTACAGGTTTTCAAACGGCTATGCATTTTTTTGACTCACCCCCGGTAGTAATCATCATTGTTATCACTCATCTAGTTTATTCTTTATTCTTACAGGCATTCCCCTCACCGTTGGAATAGCTGTTGGTATTAGCTTCTTTGTGTTAATTGTCATAGCTATTTCCCTGGTGGTTTACTTCTACAAAAGGTAATTCTATGCTTTATACTTGGTCGTTTCTTGTCATAACGTTAACGTATCCAATGTCTTACTAAGAATAGTAACTTTCGGCACGTCCAATTTTCAGTAGTACGCCAACATATCAAGCTTTGAAATCCCTAACTCTGGCCCCCCAAACCCTAAAACTAACCCCAACTCTTATTCATTTCAATGTTAACCGTAACCTGACCCGAACTTAATTCGAGGTTTTGATGTGTTGGCATACTCCCAAATTTTCAACCAAATGCCGAAAATGTATTCGTCCGAAATCGAAATCTAATGCTGGTCGAAAATTTTTCGCCAGGAAGTTTTTTGGATCAGGGTTTTTTCCTTCCATGAAAAATGGGTCATTAGTTCTTTCAAGGAGGTGGAGGAAATGCTTCAAGAAGGATGCAGTTATTCCAGGTGTTTTCTAGGTTGCGAAATTTTTTGCTGAATATTTATTTGCCTGAGCTTATCCCGCGGAACGAATGTAGTTGCATTGCTATGCTGGTTTATATGCTAGGCTTCATTTCAGTTTATATGTTATTAAAAGTTTTTTATTAAAAACTTTTTGATCCAATATAATCCCTTTTCAGACGACATCCAAAGCATCTTCAACCAGTTCGTTTGGAAAATGGAGAGGGTAAGCATGAATTTACGACTTCAAAGCAAGGTGGGGTGGTCCCAGACCAGGTTGAGGTTTAAATTCATAAATTTTCGCCAAAACTGCCAGCACAAAATTCATATGTTTTATGCGAAAAGTTTCCTTTGGTATTGAAATTTTGTATCATTTTTGCGTTGATGGAAATTGTTACGAAAATAATTCTCATAATCAAGAGAAAGACGCCTGTACGGCTAAAATGTAGCAGCAACTGTTTCTCTGAAAAGGATCTACCGCATAGCCTTGCTTAACTGTTTAAAAACAAATTTGCACTTGTAGTTTCTTAGCTGAGGATGATAGCAGATTCTATCGAAACGTTCTAAATAATATGGCCTAGTCCTATCGTTTACGTCGTTATGATAATGTTTACGTATTTATGATAATGGAATTGTCGAATATAATATACGAAGTTACATTTTGGTAATTTCATACCTGCTTATTATAAACCATTATTTTAAACACACTTACAAAGGTTTTTTGTTCTTAAAATTTTCGCAGCCCTCCCGCTGTGAAACATGAAAGGAAACATGAATATAATACTGGAATTGTCATCAAATCAAACATAATATCATGGAACTTTCTCTTTTTTTAATATAAATATGATCATCATTACAATCCTCCTCGTCAAATTTGTAATCAGACTGCGTTTTCCTACTGGAGTTGCGCCTTGCTTACTTTTCAACATGTGGTTTTGTTATTCTTTGCAGTTATCCTTCCAAGCCGTTCTTCTGGAGCCCAAGTCTATGTGGATCCAACAACATACCAAGATTTAGCTGATGCAGTTCGTGAGTTCGCAAAGGAGTTAGACAGAAGATGGATCGAGCTGGAAACTATTATTGGTGGAGGTACGCTCATGTTTAAATTAACGTTATTCCATTTACACCCGTAATTTTGTGAAGTTTTATCATCGTTCAAGTCTTGCATGATAATTGATATTCCTGTCTGATATTAACGAACTTAATTAGAAGCTTAATAGAGACGAAGATGAAGAAATCAGTCTCACAATCGTCTCTGTATTTTCGCAATACGCTTCTCTCAAATGTGCCATAGTTGGCATTAATCAAATCAAAATTATGAGCTATAGGTGAAAAAGTAATTTGGCCTTTTTATTTGCTGACCCAAAAAGATATTGTTTCTTTAGTGGACATTAGATATTAGACATAGATATTATTTCTTTCTTAGTTTCTGCATTACTTTCACTTCTCTGATTTTTGTGACCAGGCATTCTCCTAAAACCAGTTTTTTGTCGTACTCATTTATTGTTTACTATTCAATTCTTGTGATCTCTAATTTCAGGCGAATTTGGAGATGTGTACAAGGGATCTTTGCGCCGACCATTGGAAGATGAAAGAGTAGTTGCTATCAAAACGTTAAAAGTATGTCAACATTTAAATCATTTACACCCGTTGCTGTGCCATACTCCTACAAAAATCAAACTTCCTCTTTAAGATCTTTTAGGGATGGGTAATTTATTCTTGCTGGGGAGGGGGTGGAAGACATTTTTGAATATTTGATGGAATTTTCGTCCCCCTTCTCTAATGTTCCTGAAAATAGCAGAAAATATTTTCAACCCCCCTCCCAATTCCCGTATATATGGTAAAAGTGCCACCGTACTTGTCATGATTTCAATTGCATGGAGATTTACATCGTCACAGCTGTAAGTACATGAGCAAGAAATGCCATTTCAAATGAGATGAGAAAAGTAAGAAGAACTAGTGTTAGAAATGAACAGAGTTGTACTTAAACTGAAGATTTTTGTTCTTTTAGAAATTAACAGGATTCACCTCAAACTATTTTCATACCCCCCTTTAAAATGTGCTTTAATTTTTAGTCCCCCCCTCTCTTAGAGTAGGTAAAATTGTGGTCCCCCCTCCAAGATGTCTTCCACCCCCTTCCCAGGAAGAAATAATGACTGGTCCCTTAATTGATTATACCTAACAATTGTTTGTTGAGTAATACAAACTTTATGGCTAGAAATATTATTTGTCAATCTAGTTTTTGGAATGCTTCAATTCCCTTAATCGCCGGTATTTTAGTCTTGAAACTTTTTAAGACTTATTCGCGTTTTTTCAAGGCAACTTCTAACAAAAAAGCAAAAGATGATTTCCTCAGTGAAGCAGCCTACATGGGACAATTCGAGGACCCAAATGTTATCGGACTCGAAGGAGTTGTTGTCAAAGGTATCTAATATTTGCTTTTCAACCTAATTTAGTTGTCAGGTGGCGCAATGGCTAGCACTCCTGCCTTATAGGCTCGAACCTTATTACTGCCGCTTAGGAAAGTACAAGTATTCAAGAACGTACCCTTAGATTTTTATACAATGATCACCGTACCTCTTACAGTGACTTACTTTTGAAGTCAGAAATGTGCTCAAGCATGTTTCTCGTCTTGAGGGTTCTTTGTATAGAGGTTTTTAAGACATTGAAAAATATAAACCCATCTTTCATGCATGACATTTTCAAAATAAAATCTTTTATTTACTCATCACGAAACTCAAATGATTTACAGCATTACAGACCAAATCAAGTCACCTTTGGTTCTAATAGCCTTCTAACATTGGGACCTCAAATCCGGACTGGACTGGCGAATGAAATAAAGTCCGCCGAAAATGTAAATACCGGGTGTCCCAAAAAAAAGTTCCGACGTTCGACTAAACGCAGAGAAAAAAGTTCTGAACCTGGCAATTTCTATTCATTCTAGTTACATGCTAGGCATTTCAACTTACAGTTTGGCATATCGTGGGGAGAAATTAGTTATCTGAAAATGGAGTTATGAGCTATAATATCCCATGTTCATGTTGAAGGCCAAATCAGAGACGTTTGTACGCGCCTTCCTGCATCATTGATGTGAAGGGGGACTCCCCCGATGAGCAGCACTAAAATGGGTCTAACATTCGTTTATCTGACNCGGGCGAGTTGACCCGTTTGTAGCTCGTTTATAGATCAGTGAGATACTTCGGTCAAATCCTGCATGAAAATATTTTACGATTAAATGTAACGAGCGAACCCGCCTTCCCGGGGTTTACTCGCTTTTCGAAAGTGGTTCAACCCGGCTAGGCGAGCTGGCCTGTATCACGTAATCGCAGCAACCGAGTCAACACCGGGTCGACCCGCATGTGTTTTGACTCTTTAAATTGTTCCACCATCACGTGGACTGCGGACTGCCTCCTTTTTATTTTACACGGGTTGAATCAGGACCAGAGCCGAGCTATAGACCTTCCATGTAATCGTGAGCTGCGGGCGAGACAGAGCGGAGCTGCAAACCGGTCAGCCTGCCTATTTAACCACCCCCTAAGACTTGTTCCCATAAACTGGATGGACCAAAAGGTTATTCAGTTCAAAGAGGCTACTGTAGAAAGTGATTGGTTATTTTGGCATCAAACATGCACAGCACAGGCGTCAAGTTATCTAAAACAAATTGAATCGACGTTTTCGAAAGAGTAACACACTGCAAAATGGTCTCTCATATCTATGACTCAAAATATGGAACAGTTTACCCTCGACCTAAAATCTGCCAAGAACATCACACAGTTTCAAACATAAGACGAAAGATAATTTCTTTAAGAATCTCCAAAATATTTCGAAAGATTTCGAAAGTCTTCAGCTTTAAAATGATGGCAATTTCATCAAAATCTTCTGAGAAGCTAAGATAAGCCATACAAATGTGATGGACACATTTTTATCATTTGTTTTCCACCCTAGAGGCCGTTATGCTCGTTGTCACTGTTCATAAGCTAAAATTAGAGAAGTTTATATCAAACGTTTTAGTCTTTCATGCAGTATGTTCAAAAACAGCTCCATAACAAAATTGTTGATAACTCTGGAACGAAATGAGCTATTTTAGCGAAATAGATTTTAACATCTACAATCGTGGCCAAAAGTTTAAGACCACATTTTAGTCGATAACATTTGTTGGCGCAATGAGATTCGATGCTACCGCTCTGCCTAAGCTACTCTCTTGGAGTTGTGTCAGATCAATTTTCCATGTATATTCCGAATTTCGATGTTTTTTTTTAGATTTTGTGCCATTTTGCTATGATGTCACAATGAAGTTTATAGAATTCTCTGAAAATGGAGTGGTTCTGCCGACAAGGGGCTTGACGCAAAAATGTGTTACTCACCTGGATTTGACCGGATTTGACATCAATCCATGCAGAATTCATTTCTTTGCTTTGTTTACGAAATATTAAAACTCCGCGAACAGGACGGCCTCAGGGCAACAGTCACACGAATCTCACGATCTTTAAAGTTATGGCCACAGCTGTGGACTGAAAACCTTCATGCAACTGTTTCCCTGAAGCCGTCCTTTTCGCGGAGTTTTGACATTTTATAAACAAATCAACAAAATTAATTCTGCATGGATTGATGTCAAATTCAGGTGGGAAACACATTTTTTAGGTCTACCGCCTCGTCGGCAGAGCCATCCCATTTTCGGAGAATTTCTATAAACTTCATTGTGACGTCATAGCAAAATGGCGCAAAATTTAAAGAAATTACATCGAAATTCGGAATCTACATGGAAAACTGACATGACAAAACTCCAAGAGAGTGGACTAGGCAGAGCAGCAGTATTGGATCTCATTGCGCCAACAAATTTTACGACTAAATGTGGTCTTAAAGTTTTGGCCACAACTTTTTGCCATAGCCTTTTTTAGCCCTTTTTGCCATAAAATAGCACGTAGTGCGATGAAATTGGTGAATTATTGGTAATGATATAGTTTGTCAGATGCCGATACTTTTTTAACTCGCCCGATATATGTTATGAAATAGGAGTTTTACTGCCTTGTTCAACAACTTACCCACCCATAAATGGTGATACGACCAGCATAAGTTCCAAATTTTTAATAGGTTGGTGAACAATTCTATGACCTATTTCTTTGAATTGAATGGCTTGAAAGGAACTTTAGCTACTTTGCTATAGTTCTACCGTTGGACTTTTCAGAAATCTTGATTATTTTTCGAAATTCAGCGTTTTTCATATTTCATCTCATTTGAGGATGTGACGTCATCAAATTTCTCAATCGTAAACCAGAAGAGTGAAAGATTTGTGCTTGATACTATATTGTAGACATTCATAAACTATGGTTTTCTTAAAAATGTTTCTTCAGAAAGTTTAGAAATTACGATGGTTTTAATTTTGTTTCAAAATTCTCCTTGAATCCTTAAAAAAGAAGAAAACCCCTCTAATCTGAAAATATTGAAAACTTATGGAAAGTCCAACGGTAAAATTATAGCAAAGTAGCAAAAGTTTCTTTCGAGCCATTCAATTAAATGAAATAGGTTGTAGAATTTTAAACCAACCTTTTTAAAGATTTGGAACATATACTGATACGATCACGAGTGTTGTTTCTGTTTATTGAATTTTACGAAATCCTGCATTAAGGCTGATTTCCAGTCAGTGGAATTTTCCGAGCGGGCGGAAATTCTTTTGTTTACGACAGAAAATGTCACTTTGCGATTGAATAGAAATTTAAGGTTGACTGACTTTTGATTGTGTAAAAATTCCGCCCGCTCGGAAAATTCCACTGACTGGAAACTGTCCTTCAGGCGAAATTCCGCTTTCAAAAAATCTTGCAAAATGCGAAATAATTCTGTGAAATTTATCACAAAATGACAAGGTTACTGCACGTTTTTTTTTTTCATAAGGAACTTGGATCAGCCCATAGTACCAACAGTTTCTTAATTTCACATGAAAACATCCACTTTTTAGCACTAAAAGTTTCATAAGTTTTTTATTTTATTTTCTCCGGTAATGAATTATGCTGCAGTTTCTACCACTGCTACAGATACGTTTCTTGACGTATAAAAGGACCGTTCAGAGTTCTATTGGGCTCAAAACATAAAAGTTGCAGTGAAATCAGCGCTTCTCAAGCACAGTAATAGAATTTCTTAAATTTTCGGCCATCCTTGGACAAGTTTCTTATCAACAAGTTTCTTATAAAAAACTATTTTTAATTCACACGTTCCTTATTCCACGTGTGCTTTGATATTTAAGATGGGAAAAGCTAGATTAAGGTGTAATTTACTTCAACAACCACTATCCTCTTTAGAGCCTCGATTCCAAGGTCTTTAACCTCTTCATAAGTCGGAAATATCTGACTCACACACGTAAGTTGGGCAAATTTCCACTTGTGCGTAAGTCGGACTTTGCATCAAGTCGGATTATTTCTCTCGATCGGTAGAGATCCGACTTATGCGAGTTTGGCTGTACACCCCTAAAACTAACCATAAGCCCTGAAGCTAACCTCAAATCTAACCGTAAAACCCCAACCCTATGAATAATTGTCAAACCTCCCAGGTTTCAATGTTCCGAGAAAATAACCACAGCAATTTTTTTATGTAGAATATCGGCTTTATAAGTAATCAATATATAGTTTTGTAACAATTGCTAAGTTGCATCCACTCGACGTAATTTTTGGTAGCTTATGCAGAGAATACTTCTGCTGTTGTATGATATAAAGCATAGGCATCAAATTTTTAAGAACGATTGCACAAATGGTTAAAGGTAATGTGTCCATATATAAGCCAGCGTATACCCAACCTGTCAACATCCATCAAATCCTCGGCAAATGATTGGTTGATATTCAAACTGATCACATGAATAGAGAAAATCGCTGTAATGCGTGATTGATAAGAATTTTAGTTGATCACATGCCATGCTCTGGGAGGCCTATTTGTATGGACACGTTACCTTTAGTGCATCATCCGTTTGATTTAATAGCTTGAAAGGAACTTCAGGTACTTTGCTATAATTCTATTTGTACGCTTTTTGATAACTTGATTATTTTCAGAATTACAGCTTTTTTCTTTTTACTGAAAGAATTAATGAATAGTTAAAAAAAACATTTAATTATCGTAAATCATAAATTNATCACATGAATAGAGAAAATCGCTGTAATGCGTGATTGATAAGAATTTTAGTTGATCACATGCCATGCTCTGGGAGGCCTATTTGTATGGACACGTTACCTTTAGTGCATCATCCGTTTGATTTAATAGCTTGAAAGGAACTTCAGGTACTTTGCTATAATTCTATTTGTACGCTTTTTGATAACTTGATTATTTTCAGAATTACAGCTTTTTTCTTTTTACTGAAAGAATTAATGAATAGTTAAAAAAAACATTTAATTATCGTAAATCATAAATTAATAGAGGTAAAATGGTACAAACTTCAAGGAACCGTAGTTTATGAAGGTCTATAATATGGCGGTAAGCAGAAATCTGTCGTTTTTCTGCTTTAAGATTTAGCAATTTGACGACGTCACATCCTCAAAACTGGTTGAAACATAGAAAACGGCAAGATGCTGTAATTCTGCAAATGATCAAGTTTCCAAAAATTGCGTAACTAGAATTGTAGAAAAATAGCCTAACTTCCCTTCCAGCCATTAAATCAAAAGGAAGAAGTAATAAACATTTTTGCAGTCTTTCCCAAAAATTTGACGCCTATGCTATGATATAATTTAGAATTCTGTTAAATTTGATTTTGTTTAGATTAGCTGTTGAAATTCTATTGGCTGTAGAGATGGATTTTCTACCATTCTCAGTAGTAGATATGATTACCATATTTGTAACCAAAGTGCTAGTAGAGCTTTCTTTCTTGTTCAAGTCTTCGTAACAATTTCTACCGGGTAAGCCAGGATGTTCAGGCCCCGTTTACACGATACCAGATTCACTTCATATCGGATTCGTTTCATACCAGATAGGCGTTCTGTTTACACGATGACGACCCAATCCGATATGCTTTGCGGAGTGAAATCACTCCGCTGGAAAGTGGTATGAAACCAATCCGGTACGTATCGGATTGGGTAAAGTGCCCGTGTAAACGCTTGATCCGGTACCAACTCGCTCCGCAACCTCAGTTACGAACTCTGTGGCCTCGACCCAGTGTTTAGCGCGCTTTTTTCGATAATTTCTGGTTTGATTATCGAAAGCAGAGGCTCTGAAACAAAGCATTGTACCTAGCAGTGCGAAATAACTGTTCTCGTGTAAACAGGACGCCTATCTGGTATGGAACCTATCCGATACAATACAGCGAATCCGATATCATTTCATTTTATATTATTTAACCACGGTAGCAACGTCAGTCTTGTGGAGACTGCTTTACAAGGGGCCGTGCAAAAAGACTACAAAGTAAAAACCTAATTTACAAATGTTGCTAACTTAAGTTGAATAGCAATATAAAAACTAAAAATGTCGATAACAAAATTATAGGAAATTAAATAAAAAGAAAAGGATGTTGCTCTTGCTCAAATAAGGAAGCATAACGTACTTCAATTCTTAGCATAGTACATTGATTAACCCTGAAAACCTCGAAGAGCAGTGTTAAAACGAGAAATGAGCAGTCTATGAGCTTCTTAGTGACCAAGAATGGAAAATAAAATTCCAGGATAAAGTCTGAAAGTAGTACCAACTGAGCCGCCATGTCAGTATTCGCAACAGTGGTATCCATTGTTNCCTTTGGGAGAAATTTCTTTGCATACTTCAAAAACCTAAGGCTCGAGAGACTTTAGTTCTCATACAGTATATATGCTCATCCCAAACAAGATGACTGTCCAACTGAACACTGAGGTATTCAGTGTTCTCAACGACCTTTATCTGAGTGCAATTTATAGAGAAGGAAGGCTGCTCAACAACTTCATCAGAAATCATTTTAAGTTTTGGACGGGATCCAACTACCATTGCGTGAGTCTTAAGGACATTCAAGGATAGTTTGTTTCCCTGGAGCCAATCTTTTAAACAATTCAGATCTTCGTAAATAAATTGGTTCAGATCGTGTATATGTTTTAATGCATATGAAAGACTGGTGTCATCTGCATACATAGTCACGTTACAATTTCGCAGAGCTAAAGGGAGGTCATTTATACAAATTAAGAATAGCAGGGGACCAAGGCATGAGCCCTGTGGAACACCAAACGTGACATCGTTTATCTGCGAAAACGCACCATTTACTTTGCAGAATTGCTGCCTGTTTTTCAGGTATGAAGCAAACCAAGAATGTTCCAGATCACTAATACCATACTTAATTTGCTTTTTAGGAGAATATCATGATCTACCGTATCAAATGCTTTCTTTAGGTCAATGAATATATTTGATGTGTATTTTCCGTTATCTATATTTACGTACCAGTCGTTAGTACTCGCGAGCAGACAGGTTACTACAGAATGTAGCAAACGGAAAGCAGATTGGTTTGAGAATAGAAGCTTGTTTTTGATAAAAAAAAGCGTAGACTTTATCATAGACCAACTTCTCGAATAGCCTAGCTAGAAATGGCAAAACAGATATAGGCCTGTAGTTTGAACTGTCATCCTGTTGACCGCTCTTGAAGACAGGGGCAACCTCTAAGGGGACCATTATAAAAATAAGGTCAGCTTGACCCTTTAATGCTATCCCTGCCACTGTAATTAGGGGTGTTTTTCTTTACGTTTTTAACCTTATATATTGTATTGTATCTATTTTTATATTATAAAACTTGTAAATATTTTTAATTTTAATTTTGTGGCAAATTGATACATACATACATACATACATACATACATACATACATACATAGGGGCAACTCGCGCAATTTTCCAGCTGTCTGGAAAAACACCAGTGGCAAGGGAGAGGTTGAAAATGTCGCATAGGGATTCAGCTATCACAGGAAGTCCAATCTTCAAGAAAAATTTGGCCAGACCATCAGGGCCAGAACCCTTCGAGGTGCCAAATTTTCCGAAAACCTTTTCGGGGTGAATCCGGTATTGTGTAAACGGGGCCTAATATTTTAGACAAACAACTTTGGGCAAAAAAGTTTCGGACACTTTTTGAGAAATCGGAAACAACTTCCTTTTGTGCAGCTTCTTGAAGAAATCTTTCCCTTGAAATGGGTTATATTTACATATCATGAAATTGAAACATGAAAGTTGACATAAAAATAACATAATTTCTACCAAAGATTCGCACTGAATACTTTAAATAGGTAGAAGTATCATAAGCAATAATTCAGCTAAAAAACTTTCGGACGGTTTTTTTACGAAATGAATGAGAAGAAATGTTTAAAAATACTGTCAATTAGAGGTAACTCTGCTTTCCGCTCTGAAGAGCACGGAAAGCCGGTTTTCGAAAATCCTCCACTCCAGAAATTTATTAATTACTCCGGAAC
Source organism: Aurelia aurita (assembly GCA_004194415.1). NCBI lineage: Eukaryota > Metazoa > Cnidaria > Scyphozoa > Semaeostomeae > Ulmaridae > Aurelia > Aurelia aurita. Next base: position 912,755 of record REGM01000122.1, read on the forward strand.
CAATCGGTCTATCGACATTCTGTAAAAAGCATAGTATTACCCATATTCTTGGCAATCGAAAGATATATTAAACGCAATCATTTGCTTTCGCAGCTTTTGAGAGTGGTCATTTTAAAATATTGTGTAGGTTTCAGAAGAACTTCATTATCCACTCCGCTAATCTAAAGATTTTAATCAAACTTTTATACAACGGATACTACATGTTCACGGAGACACATGCTAAATTTGAAGGCAAAAGCTTGGCTAGATTTTCTGCAATAAAATTTTAAAGTTTGGTAGCCTACTCGACAACAACCCCAAGAAAAACTGGTCAATCGATTATCGATAGGCAAATGCAAAAGAATCGGTGAAGCACTTGCAAGCATATGTGGGGAATGTTAGCATTCTTTCGAGATCGAGAAAGAGAATCTAACAGTCGCTAACAGTCTCCTTGCAAATTTGCTATTTGATATCTTGANATTGTGTATATATATATATGCTTATAATTATTTGTAAATAACCAACTTTAAAGAAAGTTAAATGAAAAAAAAAACCTAAGGCTCGAGAGACTTTAGTTCTCATACAGCATATATGCTCATCCCAAACAAGATGACTGTCTAACTGAACACTGAGGTATTTAGTGTTCTCAACGACCTTTATCTGAGTGCCATTTATAGAGAAGGAAGGCTGCTCAACAACTTCATCAGAAATCATTTTAAGTTTTGGACGGGACCCAACTACCATTGCGTGAGTCTTAAAGATCTTCGTAAATAAATTGGTTCAGATCGTGTATATGTTTTGATGCATATGAAAGACTGGTGTCATCTGCATACATAGTCACGTTACAATTTCGCAGAGCTAAAGGGAGGTCATTTATACAAATTAAGAATAGCAGGGGACCAAGGCATGAGCCCTGTGGAACACCACACGTGACATCGTTTATCTGCGAAAACGCACCATTTACTTTGCAGAATTGCCGCCTGTTTTTCAGGTATGAAGCAAACCAAGAATGTTCCAGATCACTAATACCATACCAAATTTGCTTTTTTAGGAGAATATCATGATCTACCGTATCAAATGCTTTCTTTAGGTCAATGAATGCATTTGATGTGTATTTTCCGTTATCTATATTTACGTACCAGTCGTTAGTACTCGCGAGCAGACAGGTTACCACAGAATGTAGCAAACGGAAAGCAGATTGGTTTGAGAATAGAAGCTTATTTTTGGGAAAAAAAGCGTAGACTTGATTATAGACCAACTTCTCGAATAGCCTAGCTAGAAATGGCAAAACAGATATAGGCCTGTAGTTTGAACTGTCATCATGTTGACCGCTCTTGAAGACAGGGGCAACTCGTGCAATTTTCCAGCTGTCTGGAAAAACACCAGTGGCAAGGGAGAGGTTGAAAATGTCGCATAGGGATTCAGCTATCACAGGAAGTCCAATCTTCAAGAAAAATTTGGCCAGACCATCAGGGCCGGAACTCTTCGAGGTGCCAAATTTTCCGAAAACCCTTTCGAAGTGAATGCGGTATTGTGTAAACGGGGCCTAATATTTTGGACAAACAACTTTGGGCAAAAAAGTTTCGGACACTTTTTGAGAAATCGGAAACAACTTCCTTTTTTGCAGCTTCTTGAAGAAATCTTTCCCTTGAAATGGGTTATATTTACATATCATGAAATTGAAACATGAAAGTTGACATAAAAATAACATAATTTCTACCAAAGATTCGCACTGAATACTTTAAAGCATCATAAGCTAAAATTCAGCTAAAAAACTTTCGGACGGTTTTTTTACGAAATGAATGAGAAGAAATGTTTAAAAATACTGTCAATTAAAGGTAACTCTGCTTTCCGCTCTGAAGAGCACGGAAAGCCGGTTTTCGAAAATCCTCCACTCCAGAAATTTATTAATTACTCCGGAACCAATCGGTCTATATATCGACATTCTGTAAAAAGCATAGTATTACCCATATTCTTGGCAATCGAAAGATATATTAAACGCAATCATTTGCTTTCGCAGCTTTTGAGAGTGGTCATTTTAAAATATCGTGTAGGTTTCAGAAGAACTTCATTATCCACTCCGCTAATCTAAAGATTTTAATCAAACTTTTATACAACGGATACTACATGTTCACGGAGACACATGCTAAATTTGAAGGCAAAAGCTTGGCTAGATTTTCTGCAATAAAATTTTAAAGTTTGGTAGCCTACTCAACAACAACCCCAAGAAAAACTGGTCAATCGATTATCGATAGGCAAATGCAAAAGAATCGGTGAAGCACTTGCAAGCATATGTGGGGAATGTTAGCATTCTTTCGAGATCGAGAAAGAGAATCTAACAGTCGCTAACAGTCTCCTTGCAAATTTGCTATTTGATATCTTGATTTTGTCCAAAAGCGAGGAGTTAAAATGCATCGACATATTTCAATCCACATACTCTTTCACAATTGATTCCTTTTCCCTCCCCCTGGGGATCAAGTAAAAACCTCATTGCTCATGAAAGATTTTAAAGGAAAGTTATAGATTTCTCGAAAGAATGCTGAACCATTTCATTCATTCTTGCAAGCGTTTCACCGTTTCTTTCGCAGGCTGAGCAGTAAGTGTTTTAATTTCATCAAAAAAAAACGAGACTTGAATCGCCTACCAATCGGCTTCTGAATCAAATAAATGAAATGCCCGAGGCAGCCCAGGAGGTACTCCCAAACTTCAATACAGGGGGGGTCCATGCCAGTATTTCTTTGCTGACCCCTAAATACTGAGTCCAATGTTTTGGAGACCCCAAATATTGTTATTTATTTTTTATTCTGGGTCATGGAGACCCCAAATATGGTTATTTATTGATTTATATATTAACGGATGAGCACTAAAGTACGTAGCATACGAATGATTGAATCTGTCACTGTAATGAATCGCGCCAAATTTCACGATTCTCCCTTTTTCAGATTCATGGACCCTAAATATTGAATTATGTTTACGTTGTTGTTCACAGACCCCAAATATTGCTTTCATTGAAGATTTCAGACCCCAAATATTGGCACGGACACCCCCCCCCCCGTATTGAAAGTTAGGGAGTATGATTGTGCTTGGGCGAGGCAGATGTTTAGATATATCTTTGTCTTTTGCTGTATGATCGTGTTTTCTCTTAATATAGCCATTTCAGGCATACAGAATGAACGAGCTAGCTACTACCTTGGTTCGAGAGCAACTTTAGCGGCTTGCTTTGTTTTGTTTAAAACTTGATCAAACGGGCATGGAATTCCCTTTGTCTGCGGTCGCTGATCGCTTTGTACTGGCGTGTCAATCAAAAGTAGCGGTTTCTATTGTTATATTATCTGCTCTTGTTCACAGCAAGAAATTTCTACGGTCAGTTAAATTCATTAAGGGTGTTTTTGATTGGTACCAATTATGAAACGGTATCCTTGGTAGACTCGGAATTTGTGTTTGATTGACTCTGAAATTCTCAAAACAGTAGGTTTGGTAGGTTTGGAAGGCCTTCTGAACCTTCTGCTCCAAAAGGTAGAAGGTTTGGCAGACTTTGGAGAAATTCTCGTTTTCATTAGCAAACCCTGGTAGCGAATCTGAAACCTCCCGTTTCAAAACATTTGTGTTTGATTGGGAAATATATTTCCATCTCTGCGAATTGTACTATTTTCAGAATTTGGTAGGTTTGGAATTACCAATCAAACACACCCTAAAACTGTTATAAAGTTGCACAACAAGTTCCTCATTTCTGAATAATGTTTCTCCCCTTTTCTAACAACTGCAAGCCATAAGACATACCAATGGTTGTATTCAGGAGTTGTTCTGTGTCTTGCTGATATCGCGTTTTATGTGCTGACTCGCTGGCCTATGGAAGAGAAACGCAATTAACTATTAATATTATTATTATTACTATTATCAAATTATTCACAGTTGGTACAATATATAGTAAAAAAACTAATTCAAACCAACAATTTACATACAAAGAAAAATTACAGTAAATTTCATTTGTGATCCTCACTATCAACTATTTTTTAACTGCAGATCTTGCATGTGCAATTTTGACCATTCCATTCTTTGGTCATCCTTTTGAATATTGCTGCTGAGTTTGCATTTTTTATAGTATCAGGTAAAGTGTTCCAAAATAGAGCTCCTTTGAATACAAGTGAATTATTTCCGAATGTGCTTGAATTTCTTTTTGGTAAATGCAAGAGATTCTTAGTTCGTAGCTCATATTTCACCTCCTTTCTTTGCAAGAATGTCCACATGAATGATGGATTTTCTTGTGAAAGGGACTTAAAGATTTGAAGCATCAATTTGTGCAGTTCATAACTACCTGGCTGGTGAGATCATAGGCGTCAAATCTTAAAAAAAGATTGCACAAATGGTTAATGCATCTTCAGCTTGATTTAATGGCTTGAAAGGAACTTCGAGTACTTTGCTATAAATCTAGTTGGAAATAATTAAAGATTATAATAAATACGTACCATATTCTTTGATGCGACGCCATGTTTCGAGTTTGATTCCAAATCCAATGAATCAGGACCTGGGGCATAAGCTGGTCGTGCGCATTGCCATCCAGCTAAGCAGTGCTGTAAATAGAGAAGCAAGAATTTGTATTATCAAAGGTTACCTGAAGTGAAATTGTTTATTGAAGTCAGTTCATTGCGGTTTTTAGCGCCTAGCGCTGGGATCGCTGAAGTAGCTAAGCACTAATCGAGTCCACGACCCCTTGTCCTGACGCTCAAGAGGTGCTGGTGGGATTTGAACTTCGTCCGCCTGACGTTCTGGCTCTCCAAAAAATTAGCTAGAACATGTGGAATCTTTTTCAAAATTAGAAACTTACTACCATTAGATGTTTTACTCTGCTTGTACAATGCTTTATTTCTGTCTTTCTTACAATATGGTCTTATAGTTTGGGGTCAATCATATGCATCAAACATTGAACCAATTTTTAAATTACAGAAAAAAGCAGTCAGAGCTATCTCATTTCAGCCTCGCTTGTCACCATCTCTTCCAATCTTCAAAGATCTCAAACTTCTCAAACTTTCTGAGATTTTTGAACTCCGCCTCTTAAGTTTTGTTTTTGATTCTGTCAATAAAACTTCGCCTAGTTGCTTTCATGATTTCTTCTTATTCAGTTCATCTATTCATCAATATTCCACAAGACAGGCCAGTCGAGGTGATTTATATATGTTTCGAAAAAACAGTCTTCAATTTGGTTTGAAGTCGATTCGATATCTTGGTGCTAAACTTTGGAATACATTACCCATGGATCTCCGTAATGCTCCATCCAAAAAATCCTTCAAAGTGAAACTGAAAATTTACCTATTGAACGTAGTCAACCAGTGAAATCTAAGCTAATTTGATCTTTGCATAATTTCTATTTTTGGTCATTCCGGTGGTTTGGGCGGAGGCTTGTCGGGTCGTGTTTGGGGGACGCCTGTTGGTTTTTTGTGTGTGGTTGTTACCTGGAGAGGTTGCCACCTTTCGTTTGGGGGTTGGCCTTTTCTCGGGGTGGCAGCTGCATGGGGGGAATTTGGGGGCGTTTCTCGGGCATGGCCTGGCGTGCCTCTTTTCGAATTATTTGAATGACCCTTATATTATATGAAAAGAAAATGCGTCAATTTCTCTGAATTATTTATATTCATCTAAATTCATTCAATATTATCTTAGGATAGGGAGGGGGGGCTCTCTCCTCGATTAGTTTACCTATTGAGAGAGCTCCTCCTTTAAGTAATTCCCTACATACAATTTATTTTGTTTCTCTGTTTGTATTTGTATATTGTATTAATTTTCTTTATCAGAGTATTAATCTTCTGTAATGTTATTATTATATCCATGTAGTTTAGTTATTTGTATGTATAGTTAGCATTATTAAATTGTATGTAATGGAATTTAAAATGATATGAACTGAACTGAACTGAACAACACAACATGGCGCCACAACACTTTCAAAAAGCATAGATATCAAATCTTCAAAAAGGCTACTGTAAATGGTTATGGCTTCTTTCTTTGGACTGATTGGCTTGAAAGGAACTTTATCTATTCTACCTTTGAACTATTCTGAAATCTTAAATATTTTTAGAATTAGAGGGTTTTTCTTCTTTTTTAAGAATTCAAGAAAAGTTTTGAGGAAAATTAGAACCATTGTAAATTCTAAACTTTTGAAGAAAAATCGTATAATTTTAAAGAAAACCGGAGTTTGTGAATGTTTACAATATGGTGTTATCAAGCACAAGTCTTTCACCTCTCTGCTTGACGATATAGAAATCTGGTGATGTCACTCTTGTTATCTTACACAATTTTACAACTAATACATGAAATCCAAACGTGTCTGTTTTTCAGATTATTCAATTGATCCAAAACAATTCATTCAATAACATGTTAGGATAGGAGGGGGGCTCCCTCCTCGATTAATTTACCTATTGAGGGGGCTCCTCCTTTAAGTAATTCCCCTGGATGCAATTCATTTTGTTCATTTGTTAGTATTTGTATATTGTAGTAATTTCCTATACAAATGTATTAATTTTCTGTAATATGGTCTTATATCTTTGTAGTTTAGTTTTATTTGTTGTATAGTAATTACCTGTATATCTTTTTGAATTGTATGTAGCGGAATTTAAAATATAAACTGAAACTGAAACTGAAAAAAGTTGAAACGTAAAATATGCTTTAATTTCGAAAATATTCAAGATTTCAGAAAAATCCAACGGCAGAATAGCCCATTTAGCTATTCTAAAAAAGAGTCTGGATCGAGCGATATTTTCAAACATTTTTATAAGAAAGGTTCGATTGGGTATCGTTAGGGCTTCTATCGCTGTTGTGCACATTCGAAAATTCTACGAAATGTGTAAAAATATCGTTCGATTCAGAGTCATTGTAGGATAGCTAAAGGTCTATTATAGCAAAGTAGTTTAATGTTCTTTCAAGCCATTCAAAGCATAGGCATCAAATCTTTAAAAAAGATTGCGCGGATGATTATTGAATCTTCCTTTTGATTTAATAGCTTAAAAGGAACTTCGGGTACTTTGCTATTATTACTCATTGGAACTTTTTGATATCTTGATTCTTTTCAGAACTACAGCACTCATGAGATTTCTAGAAAAGCAAAAGGATTTTCAGAGGATTTCAGGGATTCCCCACGAAAACAAAAGGATCTCTAAACAAAGTGTAAGAGATTTCAATGGAGTGATTTGCTCCTCGGTTTTCCTGTTGTTCAACCAGTTTTGAGGTTGTGACGTCATCAAATTGGTAAATCGTAAACCAGAGAAGCGACAGATTTCTGCTTACCGCCATATTGTAGACCTTCATAAATTATGGCTTTCTTGCAAATTGTACCGTTTTTCCTCAAGTAATTTAGGATTTAAGCTGATTTTAATTTTTTTTTAAACTTATCATGAATTGTTCAAATAAAAAGAAAAATGCTGTAATTCCGAAAATAATCAAGATATCAAAAAGTTCCAATGAACAATAATAGCAGAGTACCTGAAGTTCCGTTTAAGCTATAAGATCAAAAAGAAGATTCAATAACCATCCGTGCAATCTTTTTTAAAGATTTGATGCCTTTGCTGCCATTCAAAAATAAAAATGTAAAAGCCATTTACACCACATGTATTTTCTTTAAAGAAACCGCTTATAAGAAACTCAACTTTCAGATCGCCAAAAAGTCTAAGCCAGAAACTCCAGTACTGGGAAAATATAACTTAAGAAACTATTTATTTTAATAAAGGAAATTCTTAGCATAGTTTTACTTTATTTTCATTTGTTTCCAGTATCATATTACCCAGAAGGTACTTGAGTATAATGTCTAAACATTGGAAAGGCTTCAAAAACTTTGTACCGAAGTGTTCACGAGGGCTCAGGTAGTAAACATGAATATTGTTATTGAACGTTTAAGAAACTCGTAAGAAACTCTTGAGTACTGAAAATCTGATAATTTTAAGAAACTTTCAGTACTGGCTAAACTTCTTAGTTTCTTATATAAGAAATACGTGTAACCTTTAAAAACTATTTGAAGCCTATGCTTAGGAAACAGAGCTTAAAATTATTTCATATCTTATCTGGTTATTTTCGAGCCACTGATTTTAAGTATCAGCTGATGACGTCATTTTGTTTGCAAATCACTAGGATAATGCAATGTATCGAAATAAGCTTTATTTTATCTTACAGTTGTAAGAAATTTTGCAGCTGAGCTGAATAAATTGAATATAAATTGTTTAACAAGTTAATATTAGGAAGACGTGTTAACTGAAAAAACGTTGTTGACTAGATATCCCTTTGGAACCATAGTCAACCTTGTATACTTCTTGACTTTGTGTAAAAAAATGACGTCATATGCCAGCATAGGCTCCAAATCTTTGAATTGGCAAAAAAGGTAGGTGTACAATTCTGTGACCAATTTCTTTGAATTGAATGGCTTGAAAGAAACTTTAGCTACTTTGCTATAATTCTACCGTTGGATTTTTCAGAAATCTTCAATCTTTTGGAAATTACGGCGTATTTTATATTGCAACTCATTTGAGGGTGTGACGTCATCAAATTTCTAAATCGTAAACCATAACAGTGAAAGAATTTTGCTTGATACCATAATGTAGAAATTCATAAAATATGTTTTTCTTGTAAATTATTCTACGTTCCTCAAAATTTGTAGGAATTACGATGGTTTTTGGTTGTTATCAAAAATTTTCTTGAATTCTTAAAGAATAAGAAAAACAACTAATTCTGAAAATATTGAAGATTTCTGGAATGTCCAACGGTAGAATTATAGCAAAGTAGCTAAAGTTTCTTTCAAGCCATTCCATTCAAAGAAATAGGTCACAGAATTTTACACTAACCCTTTAAAAGATGTGGAACCTATGCTTCATCAGCCTATCCTACAAAATAGCGAATTACTCGAAAATTAAATAAGATATCAAACAGTTTTAAACGGTACTTTTATCACTATCATTTAACAGTGCTTTCATTTCTTGCATCAATAAAAATGTTCGCTTCAGGCCACCTTTAATGCTTGATAATTAATCTTTAAAGGGGCTCCGTCACCAAAGTGTAAACAAACCTGTAAACACCATTGTTTTAGGAACATATCTATTGTCTTTTGCAGTTTGTTCGGTGGCTTGACTGTTAAAATCCACTTATATCTGAACAGTCGTAAGAGACATGAATGTTTGGATCGTTTTTCTGTGAAGTACAAGGAGTTATCTTCAAAATATTTGTGTGATATTGCCTATCAAAAACTGCAAAATCACCTTTTCGACCGAAATTTAGATACGGAGCCCGTTTAAATAGAGAAGTAAAGTATCCGTAAATCTATTGCGAGCGCATTCAACTACATTTCTTATTTAGGGATGCATTGTATTAGGGTAGGATTTTAGACAAAGAGCAAAGGAACATTGGCGAACAGTTAGTTAGTGCAGAGCGGTAAATAGAAAAGGAATAATATACGTAATTGTAATGGCATTGACTTGCATTGCACTCGGTAGTAAAGAAAGGTTAGCACTACCACAGCATAGGCTTCAAAACTATTTAGGGAGGCATTGTGTTAGTGAAGGATTTTAGACAAAGAGCAAAGGGACATTGGCGAACAGTTAGTTAGTGCAGAGCGGTAAATAGAAAAGGAATAATATACGTAATTGTAATGGCATTGACTTGCATTGCACTAGATAGTAAAGAAAGGTTAGCACTACCACAGCATAGGCTTCAAAACTATTTAGGGAGGCATTGTGTTAGTGAAGGATTTTAGACAAAGAGCAAAGGGACATTGGCGAACAGTTAGTTAGTGCAGAGCGGTAAATAGAAAAGGAATAATATACGTAATTGTAATGGCATTGACTTGCATTGCACTAGATAGTAAAGAAAGGTTAGCACTACCACAGCATAGGCTTCAAAACTATTTAGGGAGGCATTGTGTTAGTGAAGGATTTTAGACAAAGAGCAAAGGGACATTGGCGAACAGTTAGTTAGTGCAGAGCGGTAAATAGAAAAGGAATAATATACGTAATTGTAATGGCATTGACTTGCATTGCACTAGATAGTAAAGAAAGGTTAGCACTACCACAGCATAGGCTTCAAAACTATTTAGGGAGGCATTGTGTTAGTGAAGGATTTTAGACAAAGAGCAAAGGGACATTGGCGAACAGTTAGTTAGTGCAGAGCGGTAAATAGAAAAGGAATAATATACGTAATTGTAATGGCATTGACTTGCATTGCACTAGATAGTAAAGAAAGGTTAGCACTACCACAGCATAGGCTTCAAAACTATTTAGGGAGGCATTGTGTTAGTGAAGGATTTTAGACAAAGAGCAAAGGGACATTGGCGAACAGTTAGTTAGTGCAGAGCGGTAAATAGAAAAGGAATAATATACGTAATTGTAATGGCATTGACTTGCATTGCACTAGATAGTAAAGAAAGGTTAGCACTACCACAGCATAGGCTTCAAAACTATTTAGGGAGGCATTGTGTTAGTGAAGGATTTTAGACAAAGAGCAAAGGGACATTGGCGAACAGTTAGTTAGTGCAGAGCGGTAAATAGAAAAGGAATAATATACGTAATTGTAATGGCATTGACTTGCATTGCACTAGATAGTAAAGAAAGGTTAGCACTACCACAGCATAGGCTTCAAAACTATTTAGGGAGGCATTGTGTTAGTGAAGGATTTTAGACAAAGAGCAAAGGGACATTGGCGAACAGTTAGTTAGTGCAGAGCGGTAAATAGAAAAGGAATAATATACGTAATTGTAATGGCATTGACTTGCATTGCACTAGATAGTAAAGAAAGGTTAGCACTACCACAGCATAGGCTTCAAAACTATTTAGGGAGGCATTGTGTTAGTGAAGGATTTTAGACAAAGAGCAAAGGGACATTGGCGAACAGTTAGTTAGTGCAGAGCGGTAAATAGAAAAGGAATAATATACGTAATTGTAATGGCATTGACTTGCATTGCACTAGATAGTAAAGAAACGTTAGCACTACCACAGCATAGGCTTCAAAACTATTTAGGGAGGCATTGTGTTAGTGTAGGATTTTAGACAAAGAGCAAAGGAACATTGGCGAACAGTTAGTTAGTGCAGAGCGGTAAATAGAAAAGGAATAATATACGTAATTGTAATGGCATTGACTTGCATTGCACTAGATAGTAAAGAAACGTTAGCACTACCACAGCATAGGCTTCAAAATTATTTAGGGAGGCATTGTGTTAGTGTAGGATTTTAGACAAAGAGCAAAGGAACATTGGCGAACAGTTAGTTAGTGCAGAGCGGTAAATAGAAAAGGAATAATATACGTAATTGTAATGGCATTGACTTGCATTGCACTAGGTAGTAAAGAAACGTTAGCACTACCACAGCATAGGCTTCAAAATTATTTAGGGAGGCATTGTGTTAGTGTAGGATTTTAGACAAAGAGCAAAGGAACATTGGCGAACAGTTAGTTAGTGCAGAGCGGTAAATAGAAAAGGAATAATATACGTAATTGTAATGGCATTGACTTGCATTGCACTAGGTAGTAAAGAAACGTTAGCACTACCACAGCATAGGCTTCAAAATTATTTAGGGAGGCATTGTGTTAGTGTAGGATTTTAGACAAAGAGCAAAGGAACATTGGCGAACAGTTAGTTAGTGCAGAGCGGTAAATAGAAAAGGAATAATATACGTAATTGTAATGGCATTGACTTGCATTGCACTCGGTAGTAAAGAAACGTTAGCACTACCACAGCATAGGCTTCAAAATTATTTAGGGAGGCATTGTGTTAGTGTAGGATTTTAGACAAAGAGCAAAGGAACATTGGCGAACAGTTAGTTAGTGCAGAGCGGTAAATAGAAAAGGAATAATATACGTAATTGTAATGGCATTGACTTGCATTGCACTAGATAGTAAAGAAACGTTAGCACTAGCACAGCATAGGCTTCAAAATTATTTAGGGAGGCATTGTGTTAGTGTAGGATTTTAGACAAAGAGCAAAGGAACATTGGCGAACAGTTAGTTAGTGCAGAGCGGTAAATAGAAAAGGAATAATATACGTAATTGTATTGGCATTGACTTGCATTACACTCGGTAGTAAAGAAACGTTAGCACTAGCACAGCATAGGCTTGTGTTAGTGCAGGATTTTAGACAAAGAGCAAAGGAACATTGGCGAACAGTTAGTTAGTGCAGAGCGGTAAATAGAAAAGGAATAATATACGTAATTGTAATGGCATTGACTTGCATTGCACTCGGTAGTAAAGAAACGTAAGCACTAGCACAGCATAGGCTTCAAATCTTAAGGTAGGTGTCGATGGTTCTTACATCTTTCTTTGGATCTAATGGCCTGTAAGGAACTTTAGGTATTTTGTTATAATTCTACCGTGCACTTTTTTGATATCTCTATTATTTAAAAAAATACAGTGTTTTTCGCCTTCCCAAATAAGTTCAAGCAGATCTTTGAAAAAATTAAAACCATCGCGTCTTCTAAATTAATGGAGGAAAATTGGTGGGATTTTAAAGAAAGCATAGTTTATGAAGGTCTACAATATGGTGCTAATCCCACGCCTGCCGCTCTTCTTGTGTACGATTTAGAAATTTGATAGCCTCACAACCTCTAATCATTTGAAGTATGCAAAACGCTGCAATTTCTACCCTGGGTTCCTCAAAAATTAGGAATAAAAAGAGATAGTTTTTCTCTTCTTTCATTTATAATTTTTGAAACTCTGAAACCCAGGGTACGTAATTTATAAGATAATCAAGATACCAAAAAAGTTCACGTTAGAATTAAAACAAAGCACCTGAAGTTCTTTCCAAGCCATCCAATGTGAAGAAGGTAATAGCCATTTAGACCAGCTTTTTCTATAATTTAGAGCCTATCATCGTTAGCACTATACTACCGGGTGAGTAAAAATACTATTTGAAAAACATGTCGTTTGAAAAAATAGTGCACCCTGAATATCAAAGCAATAATATTGAAAAATGTCTTGTTTCATAGACGATATTTTAAATTAGATTTAGAAATTTCCCCGGCTTTAATCGGTCATTCCTTCCCGTGGCTTTGGGAGATTTTCTGCAGAAAGCACCTTGCAAAAACCTGCAAAAGCGAGTGAAAACGACGATCAAAATCTTGTCGGTTTTCCTTCCTGACAACAATGACACTTACATGTTAGCATATATCTTATTTTTTTGGGAGAATGGAATCCCCCTGAATGATTTTCTTATCCTAGCGAGGAACATTTTTCTTCTCCCCAAGGGGAAAGCACTTGTCAAAGCATTTGCAAGTCAATGCTGGAGGGCAGAAATTGTACGGGAATTTGACCGCGATTTTAGGCCGCTTTTGAAGGTTTTTCGATTGGACCTTCTCGAGAAAATCCTTCAACTTTTCGGCAAAGGATGGCCAATTTCAGCCAGGAAAATTCCTAAAATTAATTCAACAAGATAATAACAAATATTATTGCTGTGATATTCAGAGGACAGTACGCCGTGCGTTTTTTCTGACTCAGCCGGTATTATATTGCAAACTAAAACCAATGGTACTATTATTTCAACCAACCGTACGTATTTGATTTTACAACAACAGAAGAAGCTGGCCATACAGTCACGGTAGTGCAGCTAACAGAGAAGCGAGAGTACGTTTAAATTAGTAGATATAAATTACTTACATTTCATTTTGCTTCAAAAAAAATACGCGCGGATCCACGTCTAAAACCCACATAAAAATCTCAAGAAAAACACTTCAAGTGTGAATTTATAATAAGGGTAATTGTCAACCGGTCGGCACCTATAATCCTGGACAAAAGGTTAGGAGACTAGTATCATTTTTTACTGTTGAATCGTATTGTTTAGAATAATGGGATTGTAATTTTTCAAACCCCCTCCCCCCTCGTATCAATGTTGTTTGACAATGATTCCCGAAAGCATGTTGATGACAATCTATGTGTTCCAAATTCTAACAACATTGATTGGGGGGGGCATTGATTGCACTTGGCAAAGGGCCAAAACGTTCTGCAATCTCATAACTTTTGTTTTGGATTGTCGCACTATCTATGCAACAGGAATGAGCCACTTCCCCGGGCAACCCATCGTGCGGCATTTAAATAGTTTTAAAAATTTGATTAAAAATATGGGGATGGCCCAAACTGTAAAGGTAATGCTTGTCATTACGTATCCGGAAGTTAGTTTTATTTAGTTAGTTTATTAAAACACTGTAAAAATATTTATGTATTATTTATCTATCGATTTGGATTAGTTTACTTTGTATATTGTATATAATAAGCTAGATGATGTAAATAATCGATGTAAAATAAGTTGACAAACAAACAAACAAACAAACAAGCAAACCAACAAACAAACAAAAACATTTACTGTAAAAATAATACCTCTGATAATGCTACGGAATCAGATGGATCAAAACTCTTTCTTCTGTGTGCTGTCACCCTGTATGGAGATCGTAGAGATGCCCTTGGTACACTGACCCTGAAAAAGAAATTAATATGTCAGACGATGCAGTGAGAAGATACCGGGTGTCCAAACAATTTTTTCCCAACTTGAGCTGTCAGTAGAGTAAAAGTGCATCTTAGTTAATAAAAGGCCTGATTTACACTGGTCGTAAAAATCAAATGTCATTCCCAGTGCAAGATGAACTTTCATCGCATTTGAAAAACTGGCGATGAGGACAGCGATGATAGTTCATCGCGCAGTGGGAACCAAGCGTTTCTTGCCATCTTCATCAGGTCTAATAATGGCCACTCTGGTTTGGGCCTAAGAGGAGGTTTTACGTTTGCTGATTTATAGCTCTACAACCAAGTTACCGATAATGGTAAGAAAATTATTAAAATTCAATTGAGGCTTTGAGGGTTAATATAAAAATTCTTTTTGGATTATTGGGTTTAAACTCTTGGCGTCAAATTTTTCAAACTTTTATACAGTTTTTTGGGACAGCAGCCGGCAATTTTGAGACTGTGGGAGATGAGGTTAAACGTTATATGATATATACATTTTCACAGCAACATTCGAAAAATTGGAAACTAATACAATTTTAGAGGTAGTTAGTGGCGGTCATTCAAAGTCATAGCAAGTGCGGGGAGTTCCATTCTTATAAACCCAATTTTCATACTTGGCGCTTAAAAAAGTAAAGGCAGGTTTCCATTAAATCGTAGCCCGATCGTAAGGGGATCGGCGACAGTCGGCGATCGTCTGCGTTGTGTTCCCGATTTAATGGAAACACTTGCTTATGATCCTTACGATCCTCGGCGATCGTGGATCGTAAGCGTCTGGAAATTTGAACTGAGTTGAACTTCCCGATCGTTACGACTGTCCCAATCTGGGAAAATATTAATAGAAACGCACATCGCACACGATCGGCGATCATCGCAGACATCAGCCTGGGAAATGTCTTCGCAGTACAGTGGAGGGTGCCAAGTACAGTGGAGGTTTAATCTGGATGTTTCACAGCAGGCAGCTTAACCAAAAAATCAACAAAATACAGGAAAGGGCCTTGAGAATTACATATAAGGACACCGAATCTTCTTTTAGTGAGCTATTACAGAAGGACTGTGCAGTTACTGTTCATACAAAGAACTTGCAAATACTTATGATCGAGATGTACAAAACTAGAAATGACCTGAATCCTTCATTTATGCAGGAAATATTCTGTGAAAATACAATTCACTACAATTTGCGTAACAATAACGAATTTGTTCAACCAAGGGTAAGATCAGTCAACAACGGGACAGAAAGCGTCCGATTTAAAGGTCCGCAGCTGTGGCAAACGTTACCACCAACGATACGGAATTCAGAATCCCTTTGTCAGTTTAAAACGAAGATAAAAAATTGGTACGGAGAAAATTGTCCTTGCAAATTATGCCGCATTTTTATTCAGAATTTGGGCTTTTTATGATAAATACTTTTACCACATTTTTATTCCAAACTTGGGCTACTTATGATAAATGTTTTTAGATTTCCGTTTTATATTGTATACTTTGATAACTTGTAAATATTTTACTCACTACTTTCTTATGTAATATTGTATATAAATTGTTTTAACGTTGGAATTAATTAGCTACTATTTATTTAGCTATTGTATTTTTAATCCAACGATAAATAAATCGATAATAATAAGGGTGCCCAGTACAGTGGAGGGCTATCATGAAGTAATGTGGGGGGCTATCATGAAGTACAGTGGAGGGTGCGGAGTACGGTGGAGGGCTATCATCAGTACGTTGGAGGGTGCCCAGTACAGTGGGGGGCTATCATCAGTACAGTGGAGGGCTATCCGAAGTACAGTGGAGGGCTATCATACTTCATGTGGGGGGCTATCATGCAGTACAGTGGAGGGTGCAAGTACAGTGGAGGGCTATCATGCAGTACAGTGGAGGGTACAAGTACAGTGGAGGGCTATCATGCAGTACAGTGGAGGGCTATCGAAAAGCGTGTGGGGGGCTACCATACAGTACAGTGGAGGGTGCAAGTACAGTGGAGGGCTACCCTGGAGTACAGTGGAGGGCTATCTTACAGTACGGTGGAGGGTGCGGAGTACTGTGGAGGGCTATCATCAGTACAGTGGAGGGCTATCCCGGAGTACAGTGGAGGCTGCAAACACTCGATATAGCAAACTTGAAATACAACCTTAAAAACCCTATCGTGACCAGACCAGAAGCAGTCTGTCAGTGAAAAGCTAATATTTCTTATTCTGCTTGACACACTGCTCTGCTTTTCATTACATGACGAAAAATGACATTAATTCTGAATTCAAAACTACGTATTGCTATTCATTGTAGTATTCACATCTTTTGCTTGCTTGGGCATAAATTCATTGCATAACAAACTTTTAGTCATTTTTTCGCCGTCGATGTACGTCTTCCTCTACGATTTTTGATAGCGCCATTGCAATTAAGCTTCATATTTTTAACTGAGAGAGCATGTTTTGTTTGTTCAGTCGGTTTAGATATGGATCCGCAAATCCAAAATAAACCCCCTTAAGTCACCAAAATTTCGTAACCCTTACAAGGTTCAAATTTCACTTGCTAAGCTCTTTCGAATGATACCTAGTTTGCAGTATTTTGCAATAAAATGGCAGTTCTTCATGGCCAAAAACAATTTTGGAAGTATTTTAAGGACCGTCCGAATCGATCGGTTAACTTTCGGCACAGTAAAATCTCTTTAATAACAGCAAGTTGTGGAAAAATAGCTGATAGATAAAATATTTTGCTTACTTCATGCCGAAAATGCGAAGTGTCGAATGTTTCAATTAAATATCCAGCAAAAATCGGATCTATTTAGTCGATATTGGGCTTGCTAAATAACTGATTTCCAAAATTGCAATGTCTGAATACTTAAATTGCAGATAACATTTACTTTCGGTAGAATTCGGCTAACAAACAACGGATCAATGCGGACGATCACTTAGTCATTCCGATGCTTCTTTTTGTTAACAGGAATCTACAAGTTGAGACAGGAGGAAAACAAAGGCTTTAAAAATAGATGGCACTCTTCCACGTGCGAAAGGACGAGCTGGTGTCTAGAAGGGGATATTCTCAAAGTTTCAAACTTATCAGATTGAATGTTGGTGGCGCGCTTTACGAAACACTGACCGGGCCATTAGAGAGTACCGATAGTTTGCTGAAGGACATGATCACATATAGATGATAGCAGCGGAGAGCGTTCATATTATTGGTATATCAAGATATCAACAAACGAATATTTCATTGACAGAGATGGAACACACTTTAGGCACATTTCAAACTACTTAAGAATGTAGCAGACAAAGATAGGCAAGCTTGGCAACCAAAGAAGGCAAAGCAAGAGCTGGTATTTCCACTGCCATACATGATTAACGAAGAAGTTAAAAGCCAGCTGCTTGAAGAGGCGAAATTCTACGATCTAAAGGGTCTAATGGAGATCTTGGAGACTAAAACAAACTGATGTGTGACTTCTGTAATCGTTAAAACGCTACTTGGTTGGATGGCCTTCTGGCATCTTTGTAATGGACTAAAGTGACTGATCTTTGTTGGGGACTCTAAACCAAAGACGACGATTAAAGAGTGTGTTATGTTATGATATCATGATGTTTATCATAAGTCTAGCATTTTAATATTTC
Source organism: Aurelia aurita (assembly GCA_004194415.1). Taxonomy (NCBI): domain Eukaryota; kingdom Metazoa; phylum Cnidaria; class Scyphozoa; order Semaeostomeae; family Ulmaridae; genus Aurelia; species Aurelia aurita. The sequence continues at coordinate 930,775 of REGM01000122.1, forward strand.
TCTGGTTCTTACATTGTTGTGAGATTTTTGTACAAGGAAAGTTTGCTTTGCAAGACGAGGTTGCTGAGGTCTGTTTCGAACGTCATGGCACTACAAGTATTTTGTTCTATAAGCGCCCATAAGAAACTCAACTCTCGAATCGCTAAAATATTAAAAAATCTCAGTACTGGGAAAATATAACTTAAAGGTAATGTGTCCATATATAAGGCCAGCGTACACCCAACCTGTCAACATCCATCAAATTCTCGGCAACTGATTGGTCGCTATTCAAACTGATCACATTGATAGAGAAAATTGCTGCAATGCGTGATTGAAAAGAAATGTTAATTGGTCACATGCCTTGCTCTGGGAGGCCTACTTGTATGGACACATTACCTTTAAGAAATTCTTTATTTTAATAAGGAAATCCTTGGCATCTTTTGGCTTTATTTTCACTTGTTTCCTGTATCATATTACTCAGAAGGTCCTTGAGTAATGTCTAAACTTTGAAAACGCTTCAAAAATTTCGTTTTGAAAATTCCACGAGGGCACAAGTAGTAAACACGAAGATTGCTATGGAGCCTTTAAGAAACTCGTAAGAAACTCTGAGCTTGAGTACTCAAAGTCTGATAATTTTAAGAAACTGTCGGTACTGGCTCAAATTCTTAGTTTCTTATGAAAAAAGATACGTGTAACGCCGAAAAATGAATTCCATTCAGATTCAGCTCATTCGAGAAATAGCTTCGTCAAAATATTTGGATTGCTCTTTGGAAAATGATGTGGTCTTAGGTTGTGGTTCTTAAATTAGCCACGATGTCTTCACAGCAGCTAGCTTTGTGTTATTTAGTAGCCACTCAAAGGTTGACCCAGCAGACGCTAATCTGTTAGAGGAGTTTCCGTTTGAGTGGCATAATGGCTCTAGGTCACGTCAATCTGCCACGCGCACGCGCGGGGATTAAAAATGGCGTTCTATATATCAGGAACGAAAATGAATCAGGAAGGCTCGATTTATCATATACGTAAATCATACTTTTAATTCAGAGTTTCCTACAGCCCATGGTCTATTTCGTTAACTCAGTCAAACAATGAAAAAGGCGGGAAAGGGAAAGCGCTTTTTGTTTTAATTTTTGACGGAGTTAACGAAATAGACTTGGGGCAAGTCTGAAAAGGTTATGAAACGATTTCTACCTATGTGGGGAAGGCCTTTGCCCCAAGGTAAAGTTTTCATCCCAATTTCATGATTGTCTGGTGAGGGCTTGTGAGAAACTTCGGGTAACTTTTTTGCAAAATTATTTCAACCGCAAAGCAATATCGTCCCCAGAGTGAGTTCGCTGCTCTAACCTCTACTCTGGCTTTTTGGCAATTTGATTAGTTGTTCGAAAACAAGAGCAAACGTGAATTATTTCTCAAAAACTTACTAACTATTGAAATATAAAGAGCAACATGATTTAGTCACTAAGCAAAACAATCATCATGTTACTTTGTTGTTTGGAGTCGAGGTAGCATAATCAGCGTTGCGTAGCCAAACGTGAATCCATAATGGCTGCTAATGTGTCCACTTTTTAGACCGATTGCGTATTGTGTACTAGGGTGTTCCACTAGGCTTCGTGACTAGCGAATGATGTAAGGACACCAGAGACGTAGGAACCGGGGGAACTGGGGGCACGTGTCCCCTCAAGATTTTGCAATAGAAGAAACAGTACCTTTTTTGTTTCAGGAAGTGCCTCTTTACCTCAACGAAAAAAGTGCCATTGAAGTGTCGTGCCTCTACAAGTTTAAGATGCTTCCTACGGTCCTGAGAGACAGCCAGGCAACGAGGTTGAGTTCAAAGACTTTGAAACTTATTTTGACTCGATATTTTTTCGGATGCCCAAACAGCAGGCTTTCATTGAGAAATATTTCTCAAAAGCTCTCTCTAAAGTGGCACCCTCTGTTCCGAGGAGTGTGCCTCTATCGGAAATCTCGCACACCTTGCTCAGAAATCCAAAATGAAATCCTGAATCATTTGAAATGCTGGAAATCCTAAAAATCCCTCTCCAAGTGGAATATCTCTAAAAATCCAAGCAAAATCTACACAATCTTTGAAAACTCACACAAAATTGCTTGAAATCATTATAACCTCATAGTAGACATAAGGAAGCTCCATAGTTCCGAAGAACCTACAGGAAATCGCTCTGTTGCAACATATCGCCAAAAGTTCCATTGAAATCAGCCAAAAGGGGAAAAGAGAATGTTCCCTTCAAAGAGGTGTCAGTTTTATAGATAGAAGTGTCCACTTATAGAGTGTTGACTGTGTGTCAACTATATGCGCCGTTAAACTTCAAGCCTATGAAAATTAACACAAGAGTATGGTGCCTAAATAAATCTAAAGTATGGTAAATCTCTTTGAAGCGATAGCAACAACATCTGCTAAAGTCAATAATAAGAAGCGTTCGTTTGGGGGCTTTTAGACCAGGCGGTGAAGGGGGGGTATCGTCCCCCGAGAGCGAATTTATGAGACCACGTGGCTTTGGTCAATTTTGGGGTGCTGATTTCGAATATCGATGTTATACGTGCCATATCCGGGCACTTCAGTCTCGTTTTGGCGATTGAAGTTTCGTCCGCGTTTGTTATTGGCCCAGCAGTTAATGGCAGTTTAGTGGAGTTTACTTTCTAAAGTTTGAGTCCTACTGTCCACACTAATCTATACTCTCATTT
>REGM01000122.1:934692-948454 GCA_004194415.1 Aurelia aurita
TGGCTCCACCACTGTGAGCATCTACAGACAGGGATAATTCAAAACTAATTCTCTCAACAATTCATTGAAAAAGTTTTTATTATCAAATTTTTCATCAATTTGGAAATCAGCAAGAGAAGGGTATGGGGCACAAATAATAGCAAGCTGGTAACTTTTAATTTATTATGTGGTGTCTCTTTTAGTCTTGCATTGCAAGCAAGCAATTTTAGAATGCTAATTTTTTAATTGTTGATCTATTCTTTAAAAAATTTTATAATTCTATATAAACACACCTTTATAGCTATCGAATTTAACTGCGTTTTTGGTAGGTGCTTCTTGAACTCTTCTTGTTTCAGAGAACAACTCAGACAGGAACGACAAATTAGGCCCACTTTATGTGATCTTTGATTGTGCTCCAGTGCTAGTGACTTGAAAGCTCTTAGCAACTCAACAAGCCGAAGACTTCTCAGATTTTCCAATTCACATCCATTCTGAGATCCTGACCACTCATTATGAAGAGGATTACTGCATATTTTCTTGTATTTTGGCATGATTTCCGTAGAAAAGAAAGGTCAGTAAAAGTTCATTTCAATATGGCCATGACTGTTGCAAAGATTTCCCGCCAAATCAACACAACACGTGATTACGTTTTCCCGCCAAAACGAACGAAGAATATGATGGGGCTTGGCGTTCCCAAGTCAATATTTCAGAAAAAGGGATTCATTCCAGTCGACTTTGCTTTTGTTCAAGGAGATTGAAATCATGCTTGAACAGATTAGGCACGGTTTACATTGAGTTACCATGAAGCGAACAACAGTATCTGTCGAAATCATACATATGGGCCTAGGCGGAAGAAGCGCAATGATTTCACTGACAATAATATGCGATAAATCTGAGTTTAGAAGGAGTATCATTTTCGGCCACGGCAGAAATTTAGATTAACTCGTGTTATTTCATGAACAGCTCGAAGTTTTTGAAAATTCCCGAAAATTAATGTGCTTTCGCCCTTGAATAGGGCGGGTGGTTTTTCCCTCAAGCCCATTACCACAAAACCATAACAAAGTCACGTGGAAATAGGGCTTTGTGATTGGTTCTTCCGACAAATGTAAACAAACACGCAAAAAATGTAAACAAACACGCACAGAATGTAAACAAACACGCAAAAGCCAATACGTTTTTCGTCCTTGCTATTCGCAACAGCAGATTTCCAGAACATGGAAAACGAGCTGCAATCACACCTCTCGACAAAGGTGAACCGATTCGAACAGTAGAGAAAAATTTTCGCCCTGTAAGCATACTTAACACTTTCTCAAAATATACGAAAGGATCAGTAAAGATCAAACAACTCCATATCTCGAGAGAACGCTTTCGGTATTTATTGCAGCTAACAGGAAGGCTTATGGTACGCAACATGTCCTAATTAGAATGTTTGAAGATTGGAAGACCAAACCAGACAATAATTACACTGTCGGAGCAAAATTGATGGATTTATCGAAAGCTTTCGACTATACCCCGCATGATTTGCTTATAGCAAAACTCCATGCATATGGTTTCGATGAAAATTCTCTTGTCTTCATTTATTCCTACTAGGCTTATGGTAAGCAACATGTACTAATTAGAATGCTTGAAGATTGGAAGACGAAACCAGACAATAATTACACTGTCGGAGCAATATTGATGGATTTATCGAAAGCTTTCGACTATACCCCGCATGATTTGCTTATAACAAAACTCCATGCATATGGTTTCGATGAAAATTCTCTTGTCTTAATTTATTCCTACTTAAAACGGCGAGCACAGTAGGTTCGAATAAATAATGTTTGCAGCAACTTTCAATCTGTTTTATCGGGGGTACCTCAAGGATCCGTCTTAGGCCCTATTCTTTTCAACTTCTATATTAATGAGCTGTTTCATTTCATCAAAGAAGCATCTCTTGTCAATTACGCAGATGACAATACTCTAACACATTTTTCCAACAGCCTCCAACAACTAATTGGTGTTTTAGAAAAGGAGGCCAACATTGCTCTCACATGGCTCGATCAAAATGAAATGATCGCTAACCCAGAAAAATTCCGAGCACTTCTCGTAAAAAAAGATCAAGCGGATACAACAAGGCATAGCATTTCTATTCAAAGGAAAACGATCAAATCTGAAGCTTCAGTCAAGTTACTTGGTGTAAATCTCGACCATAAACTAAACGTTGACTCTCACATATCTGATCTTTGCAAAAAAGCAGCAACCTAGCTAAATGTATTAAAACAACTGAAATCTTTTCTTGGTTTTGCGGAGAAAACGGTACTCGTCCAGAGCTTTGTCTTTTCTAACTTTAACTACTGCCCTTTAGTATGGTTTTTCTCTTCAGCTAGATCTATGGATAAGATCGAAAAATACAGGAGACAGCCCTACGTTTTCTTTACGATGACCACAATTCTTCTTACGAAGAATTGCTTTGCAAATCAGAAAAATGCACAATACAAGTAAATAGGCTAAGATACCAATGCATTGAGATTTTCAAAACTGTAAACCAGCTAAATCCTGAATTCATGCAAAATATTTTCGAAACAAGAACCTCCAAAAGACCTTCCCGTCGTCCAAATGATTTGCAGCACTATAGGCCCAACCAAACAACGTTCGGTTCAAATAGCCTCAGGTCTCTTGGACCTCAGATTTGGAATCGTTTGCCAGATGAAATAAAATCAGCAGAAAATTTGGTCCAATTCAAAAGACTTATTAAAAACTGGGACGGGGCCGCCTGCAGATGCACTGTATGCCTTCGAAATTAATTCTATTGAAACTGTATTTAATCTTTTCTTTAAAATCATTCTGTTAATTTGTATTTTGTATTTAAATAATCGATTTAGACTAGTTGCTATTGTAGCTAAAAATAGTTTCGATTTAAAATAAGAAGACACACAAAAAACAAGCATTTTGAAATAAGTTCATAGTGCTGATGAGTGTGCACATGCCCAATTTCTAACAAACAACCCATGCCCTTAAAATTTCCTAGTCGCGCACCTGAACGTAACGCAAAACACACTTCACAACAATGGCTTCTCAGAATGACATGCTTTCCAAGAAGTTACAAAATTGCCTAAAAATTAACAACGAACTTTGTTTGTCCCATAATCATATGCTATCTTATACATATCTTATCTTGTGTCATGTCTAATTCAGAGAACCAAACACTGAAAACAGCATGGTGGATAGCATTGTTCTCGACAATGCAGCCACCACAGGCTAGTACTTGGGTACAATAAAAATTATTATCCATGTTGAAGTTCTATCAGAATAATCCGCGAGAGGAAATCCAGGAAAAACGGATGATAATATGAGCGAAATTAACATGAACGAAACTATAAAGCTGAATGTTGGCGGTAAACTTTATGAAACGAGGAAACAGACTTTGCTTGCAAATCAAGGAAGCATGTTGGCCAAGATGGTCTCTGGTGAATATTCAGACTCAATGCAATCAGATGGCAGTTATTTCATCGACCGAGATGGTAAATATTTTCGTTTCATCTTAAACTATCTACGAAATGGAGTTCTACCCAATGAGATCCTGAGTGAATTTGGAGGTGAGCTTCACCCTGAAGCTGTATTTTATGGGCTAACTGGATTGGCAGACCAAATAACAGCTCAAAGGGGCGACCAAAGACCTGTGAAACCTGTTGGCCTTCCGTTTGCTGCTGTAGCTGTAGATGTTAAAGCTCTTGAAAGAGGTATTTTGCCTGGACAATTTCGGTTTGTGTTTGATGAAGGAGAAATCGTCGAGACAAGCATATTTACTTTGCAAACAGGGCTTCCAGCGTTTTGGAGGAAGATTAAAGAGAACAGCAGCACGCGTGTGTACTATTTAGACATAATAGAGCCTGCAATTCTTGAAATCGTACTTCTGTTTGTAAAGACAGGCAAGCTCCTATTCTCCAAGGATATCCCCAATAATTCAATGACTAGGAGTCTTCTATCTCGAGCAGCAAAGAATTTAGAGTCCCCAGATCTCGAACAAGAAATGGCTAGTTTCAGATATTCTGCAAATTCTTGGTAGAAGGACTACAAGTACGTCATTTTCAGTCTCGCTACCCGTTAAATCTAATGTATGGACTTTCCCTTTCTCCTTATTTCGATTGTATTATAAGTAGTAACTTTCTGCAAGAATTAGTATTTACGTTTGTGTAGAATGTATACTTTTTTGGTCAGTATCATGATTATCGTCAAATATTAACGTCTTCTTATGGTTAATCGCGTCCACTTGACGAGTTATCAAGAGAGTGTTCCCTTTGAAGGGGTGTCTGCCTTATAGAGCTGTGTGTGCTGTCAACCATATGCGCTCTTGAACTTCAAGCCTATGAAAATTTACATAAGCGACTTGTGTTGTGCACTAACAAAACAAGGCCTGATAAACAATAGCTTGTTTCCGTTTTTTCTTTGTCCTACGGTATTTATAGACCACAACATTTAGGTGATTCACTTCAATGTTAGAAAATGGCCATAGGGTTGATATGTACTACCATGCTCCCTGCGGTATCGTATTTTGTAATTTGTCATTGTTGTTATTTTATAAGAATTCTGAAGCTTACAAATATCAATTTTTTGTACGGACAGTTCGACTTTGGAACGTTATCCCAGATGAAGTCATTACAAAACCTTCGATAGATTCCTTCAAAAACGGTATTACTCAGTGGAAAGCTCCCCAAGCATGGATCAAAAACCTGCAACAAATACTTGGGGGCTTTGCACCTCCCTATATTAATTAATTGAAAAACTTATTGACATGTTTCTTTTATCCAAATCTGTGCGTGGCGGGGGGCGTTCATTTTCATGCCTCTTGGTGTGGTTGTCGCCGTCTTGCACTCTGTGCTCTGGTTGGTCATAGGGCACAGTCGCAGGCTGGTGGGGACTGTGGTGGGGCGTGGGCGTGGGTGTTCCTGCTGCGCGTGGTGAAATTTAAAGAAAAGTATTTATTTTATTTATTTTTGGGCTAAGGTCATTAGGTCAATAATAAGGGGCTTGGACTACTTTCCTTGATGCCTGAAATTGCAAATTCTGTATGCATAACTGTAGTATGTATGTAGTGCCATGCAGCCCAGAAAAATTTATTGATCTAGTGCCCTTTTAAACCAATTACTAATCTTTTAACATAACGTATGTAATTAAATGTAAGTTAGGTAATGTAAATGCAATGTAGTGTAAGTAACGTGTATCTCTGTGATCGGCTGAGCCTCTTTGGAGATTAACATTGTAGATTGTAGATATATATAAAAAATTAAAGGAACTGTACAAGGTAACCAAAAGACTTTACGAGCTACATCTCTCCTAGGTTTCTGAACTCAAAACTCATTGACACAAGATTTTTATCATGGTTTTCTCTTATTCATATTAAAATAATCACTATATATCCTTTTCCTTTTCTATTGTTTGAAAAAAAAACTGGTCCCTGCTGCGCCTTTCGGAACTTTTGTGTTCCCAAGCCAATTTGGAGGCAGCATTTTGCTATTTCGTACAAAACATGGACTGGGAACAGAGAGAGATCGCTGTAATCTGACCAAAAATTTAAGAAACAGTGGCCGGCACTTCACCAAATATTCCCCAACATTGGGGGTGACGGCATCCCCTTGCCCCCTTGTGTCCACCACTTTTAAGAAGCCAAAGAAATCAACATTTTCTGACCATTTTTGAAGGTTTGTCAATACACAGCTTAAAAAAGTGAGTGCTGTAAAACTAACCAAGCAACCAGTGGCAAACATTAGGACAAATATTGGGGGAGAAATTATTGTTTCGGATAGAATGTATTGCTTCTCCTTGTTTACTGCAAACGAAAGATCATTGCTTTCTCCAACATTTGGGGGGGGCACACCCCTTCGCTCCCCTAGTGTCTGCCACTACTGTGAGCAGCATCCAAAATAAACCTTCCAAATAAATGCTGACATAAAATTTGTGTGAATAACTTTGATTACAGGATGAAGGCGTGATCCAGCTGGTGGAGCATTTTTTAATGAAACAGAATTACCTGACATAACTTTTCTCGTATTCAGATTCTGGCTCTGGTTTCGTCTGACACACTGGACATTCTGAATACGGGCCATGAATGGGAACTGGATACAAACGATTGTCAATTGTGTATGTACTGCCACCTAAATAAGAATTGAAAAGTGACATCAAACTCAAAATGGCTAGATCCCCCTCAACTCAGTTCGCTTAAAATAATGAAAATGAAGAGCACATGTAAAAGAAACTCAATGGTACAATTAATTGCAGACAGACGGCGGTGTCCTGCTCAATTGGAAGAAACCCACCCACTTTTAATTGCCAAAATCACCTACTTTCGTTTTTGCTTTTCATAATCCACTTTCATGAGGAACGTAGTTGGAAAAGTGTCAATTTTTACAAATTTGTTTTTGATTTCACCCAAAAGATCAATTTTAAGGAAAAATTGCCAATCCTTTAGAAGGCAAAATGACCCTTATTGGAAAAGGACCCAAGTTTGGACCCTCAAACCAACCCATAAGAGAGGCACATATCCACACCGTCACGTTCGATGTTTGAATTTAAGTTAGACATAATTCCTATAATTTTCCAAAGTTGCAAGTTTTCTTACTCGCCCATCTATATATGCCCTGAAATTGTAGTATATCAGGTTGTGCCAACCAAATATTCCACCGAAACATGTCATTTCATCACCGACAAAAAATTGCTTGCAATATATTGCTCGGAGATATATTTACAGAAACTCATCAAAATGAACACGAACTTGCCAGCCATTCACACCATTGAGAATAAGGTGTCCTGAGAACAAGGTGCAATCCCACTTCTCAGTTATAATTACAACTTTCTATTTGTTGTCGTAAAACAATAGCTTGTTTCAGTAGTATTTATCAGTATTACAGCATCAAACAGTACTACAGGATTTGTACTATAATCTGAAAGGCTGACACGTCTGCGGTATATTGTACGAATAACAGAGCTGTTAATTTGAAAAAACTTAGAATGCCTTCATAGCAGTGTGCAATTTTGTAACCAGGGATGCAGGAATTTCTAGGACCAAGGAAATAACAAATTCCTTCAAGCAATATCAGTTACCCAAATGGTCTCAATATAAATAATATTTGTCTGGTAAATAGAGGACTTTGAAAAAAATGGAAGCAAACGATGGCTTAAAATTCCCATCAAATAAAATAAAAGGTCTGTAGAGAATTATATACCGGGTGAGTCAGAAAAAACGTGGGGTGTTTGCCAATTTTTATTGATGAAGTTTAATTTGAAAATTCGTTTCTTTAAAGTTTACTGCATAGAAGAAAAGCTAACTTAGATATGAACATTTGTTTGGTCGAAATCGGTCTTTTCGTTCCAGAATTACGAGCGATTTTAGTAAAATGGTGTTTCGCAAGATTGCTAAAATAGGCCTTCGATTAGATTCCTATTCATGCACGTGTGACCTTGTAAACCATGACAATCATATTGTTTCTCGACCAAAAAGTTGAAACAAGGCATGCATGCATTCAAGGCAGGCATCATTTTGTGTTAGCGCACAAAAGGAAAAATTTATGTTGCTTAAATTTGTATCCCTGAGACTAGTCATTTAATTGTCATTGTTAGCAAGCTGAAAGTTCTTTTACTAGCGATACTTTTCACCACATTGGCTATATCACAAAATCGCAAATAAACAAGGAAAGAAATGACCAATTTCAACAAAATAAATTCCTATAATGCAATCTTTCTCTTGCAATATAAAACTTCAACACTCCCGACTTGACTTGTTTTCGCCAGAATATGGCTTATTGAACGCCCCACGTTTTTTCTGACTCACCCGGTATAAGAATAAAAAAGATATGCAGACAAGAACAGATCATAACGGGTGGGCCAAAAAAGTAACCCCCAAGATAAACAATTTCTCAAAACTTTCTTAACGCAAGATTTTGATGGAATTTATACCGCATTAAGTACATAATATAATACACCTACTTAGTAAAAATCAGTTCATTATTAGCTGTATTTACAGAGAAATGAGGTTTTGAAAAGATGGTCCCAAAAACCACTGTAACTCCGTAGTGCTCCATCTAAAGTATCATTTAAAACACAAACGAAAATTTACTTATTGAACAAGGTTAACCAATGAATCTCACCTATTTGTTATCTTGAATAATTCCACAACTAATATATGAACATGCTATGAGGCCTGTGTGCTGGGATTGGTGGGTTGCCCTGTGCTGGGTGGGTCATTGTCTTGTGCTGGGTTGTTTGCTGTTTTGGGTGGATGGGGCTATCCTTGGAAAGGGATAGTGGCCTGCCCATTTGAGATGGCGGCTCGCCTGGTGTGGGATGGTGAACCGGCCTGGTGTGGGGCTGTCCGCACGTTCTGGCGCAGATGCTCCATAGCGTGATGAAATGCAATTCCGTCTACTTCTCAGGATTATTTAAATTCATCTAAAGTCAATCGATAATATTCTAGGATAGGGGGGGCTCTCTCCTCGATTAGTTTACCTACTGAGAGAGCTCCTCCTTTAAGTAATTCCCTGCATACAATTTATCTTGTTTCTTTGTTTTGTATTTTGTATTAATTTCTCGTATTAATGTATTAATTTTCTGTAATATTGCCTTATGCTTTTGTAGTCTAGTTGTATCTTTGTATAGTTATTTTTACTAAATAGTATGTAACAAAATCACTAATCATGAACAATAACCCACCAACGCATTTTTTTATTATTGAATAATTTCTGTAGAATTAAGTTTTCTCCTAATTTCTCATGGCAACGAGAGGGGTTTTAAAATTGATCTTTGTGAATTGTGATGTTGAAAGAATTGAATTTATATTTTTAGCAGGATACCATAACTTCGTCCGTAAGTAACACAATCTTATGGTAAAAATGGAAATTTTCCTAATTTTGACATGTTCGAGTATTATTTTTCAATGGCTCTCAATTTATAACAGTATCTTGTCATGTAGTGATTAATTTTTACAAAAAAAATTCGAGTAGAGATGAAAACAATGCATGGCACGAAAAAATGTCTTGGACACTTTGGCTGGTCAAGTTGTGCTTTTGAATATTAGTGATTTTGTTACAGTGGTTTTCACGACCGTCTTTTTTCAAAGGCTCGTTTCTCTGTAAACACAGCTTATAATGGACTGGTTTTCACTCAATAGGTGCATTTTATGTTGCACTTAGTGCCATATAAATTTCATCAAAATCTTACATTCAGAAAGTTTTTCAGAATTTTCGTATCTTGGGGATCGCGTTTTTTGGCCCACCCATTAAATTACTTACAGCAAATGTCTTTGTCAGACCCAAGATTTTCTTTGTTACAAGATTTATTCTCAAATTTCTTTGGGGTTAATCTGTCAGAGGTTGAACTGCAAGAAATGTCAAATCTATCAATGATAATACATTTTGCAGCATAAACTCTTATTATTGCAGCAATATTTTCAGTTATACAGTACAGGCCTTGCGCACATTAACATGACAAGAATTTTCAAAATTCTAAAGATATCACATTCTGATAAGAATTCTTGAGTCATATGAAAGATTGTAAATTGTTTGAACAAGAATTCTTAAGAAATTCTTGATAATTCTTAGGCAGGAAAACCATGTTAATGTGCGCAAGGCCTGTAATGTAGCCTACTTAACTACAGTTTGTCCAACATTAGATGTCAGGAAAAAATACCTGCACATACTGTTAAAACAATTAACAAGTTTTGTTTGGTAATTTTGTGTTATCAAAAATCTCACCTGACCTCTATGTGAGACAGACTTAGTGCTCAAAAGTTCTGGATATAGTACAGGCCTTGTGCACATTAACACATTTTTCTTGCTTAAGAATTCTTACGAATGCTAAAGGTAGTTTTAAATTTCTTAAGAATTGTCCTTTCCAAATATTTTAATCTTACAGTAGATACCTTTCAAGAATTCTAATCAGAATTTGTTTCTGTGGGGGAGTATCCCTGTGACTGCCATGGGAATGACCTGATAAGGTATGAGGCAATACCAAAGCGTATTGCAACTTAGGCCCAACTCACAGTTCCCTAATTTAAACTTACATGGCAAATTGCCTCAATGTACACAGTGAAGAATTCTTGAAATTTCATAAGATGTCTTACACAAGCAGCGCAGAGATTTGAGAATATTTGGTTGCAGGGGCGAAAAACGCCTCCCCCCAGTCCAAATAGGGTTAAGAATTCTTGATAATTCTTGCCATGCTAATGCGTGTAAGGCCTGCACTGAATGCCATGGTTCTATTATTTAAACTCTATGACCAATATCATTATATCAAAAGCATGATTTACAGTACAGGCCTTGCGCACATTAACATTGTTTCCTAACAATTGTAAAAAATTCTTGCAAAAAATTTTAGGTTCTTAAGAATTCTTGCTTAAAATTTTTAGTCTTTGATTCATACCACTTGAGAATTCTCATCAGAGTGAGAAGAAATCTTGAATATCCTTAAGAATTCTTAAAAATACATCAACTTCTTAAGATGTTAATGTGCACAAGGACTGCACTGTAAATACAAATACACACAGAAATAATTAACATGAATATGAACAAAAGGTCACTAATTCAGAATCTGTCTTCCTACCTCATATCAATAAGACTCCTGCTGTTTATGCACTCATCCCTATTTACCCTTCTGAATTCTTTGATCTCCTCAAAATATTTTTCTGGTTCATCAGTGACATTTGATTCATTGTCTAGTAATCCTGCAATCCAGTCATATCCTAAAAAAGACTTCTCCGCCATACTTTGATTTTCAACTCCTGATTGATTGATAGTTATATCTGCAGGGAATGTCACTCTGTGTCTATCTTCCTTTTGAGCCTGCAAAAAGCAGAATCAAAGCAACTTGCTAAACTGTTTTCCGAAAAGTACTGGGTGAGTAAAAAACAAACAAGGTTTGAAACAATATTGCATCATGATTATTAAAACAAAAATATCGGCAGATGTCTTGTTTAATAATAGCCAATACGTTAAATTATAGATTTAAAAATTACCTGGCTTACATCTTGCTTGGTCTCTTCTATCCGAAAACATGGGAGATTTTCTTAAGAATGTCCCTTTAAAAAGCACCAATGCATTTCCGTGCTTTACAACAAAGACAATTACATGTAATGGCAAGTGCTATCCACTTGGGAGGCTGGAATCCCCCAGAATGATTTTTTATACTTGTCAGGGTGAATTTGTTCATTCTCTCGAGAGGAAAGACAAAGCGTAAGGGAAGAGAAAATCTGGGGGGCTGCCCGATAAAAATCCCATTGTTCAGCAAAATTTTGCCGACTTTAGGCGGATTTTTGCCAAAATATGGTGGATTTTTGTCAATTTTTCCAACGCTGTGGGGCTGCAGTCCCCTCAGCCTCCTATGCCTGTGTTAAAGCATGTGCTAGTCATCGATAAAGCAGGGCAGACAATTTAGTGGAATTTGATCTTGTTAGGCCACTTATTTAGGTTTTTTGAACGGGACCTTCTTGAGAAAGTCCCTCATATTTTCTCAATGGAGTGGCCGCGATTTCAGCTAGGTAAATTTCTAAATTATCAGCTATTTTTATCAAAGGCTTATAATATATATGCTCAGATTCCCTTTAAGGGACAGTAAACTTTCAAACGGCATCATCAAAAATATTTATGTTTGACAGCCATGAAAAATTATGCATTGAGCCAATTATAAAGCAGAATCTATAATCTAAACACTTAGCCTTTGGTTCAAGATTCAGGGAAATCCTAGTTTAGAATTGATTGAAACTGTTTGTGGTTTATGGCAACCGCGAAAAAACATATTTCATATATTTATCTAAGGGGGAGGGTAGACCTTCAGCACAAGTGCTGGTTTAACAAAATTAACCCTTTGGTAAAATGTTTGACTATATATATAACTTCAATGTTCATTTTACAGGCTTGTGTGGGGGAGAATTTGGAGTAATTCTCTCTTATCCAAGGGTGAATATGGAGATTGTCTTGATCTTTGTGGCCAAATGCCATTAAAAATATGAAAATCAAGAGTCCGAGACTCCTTTAGAGCTTGGCTACTTTTGCAATCTCAGCGCATGGCAATGGCCTTAAAACAGTGCAACAACACCTTCCCCACCCATATCTGCTTATAACATTATTTTTCACTTATTTCACTCACTTTCCGCGTATCTGGAGTGACTAATATTGACTTTGGGTGATTTGTACGGATTGTAGATTTTGGAGTCCTGGGAGATTTTCTTCTTTGATTTCCTTCTGACTCTAGAATGCCATTTAATACCATTGGGGTACTAGTCACTGCTTTATCTACACTTCTCAATCGCCTGTCTCTCTCTCCGCTCTTCTGTTTTGGCCTTGTTGGCATACTTTCTGTGTCGAGACCCTTGAAATGCCCGTTTAAGTTAGGTTTAGGCCTGGGCCTAGTCGTAATTTTCGCGGGCTCAGAACTACCAGTGAAATTCAGTTTGCTTCGTGCACGTTCACCGTGTGTTTGTCTTTCAGCAACCTTTACATCTTCGTAAACTTCAGTCTTCTTCTCGTTGACATAACGCTTTAGACTTCTAACGCCTCTTTTTAGCTCTCTAAGTAAAGATTCGTTCTCTTCTCGCAGCTCTGAGATCAGATCGTCCGCCATTGCGCTCAAATTGTTTCCAATGTCAAAACAAACGAACGGCTTCAAAATGAAAACGAGGCGAACGATCGTGAAAATCTAACCACCAAAACCACCAACCACCAAATCACCACTTCTAGGCCTTCCTTCTAGAACCAAACATTGAAAACTTCTTGTAAAATGTAAAATTCGAGACAGAAACAAGCATAGGTTAAATTTATTTACCCTCTTCAACCATACCCCTTATGAAGTAGAATATTAACCATAGAATAGCCTCAAATTTCAATAAATGTCTGTTGGATTTCCACCCTTCACTCTTTTTTTTGCGGTTCCTATAGGCGCGAAATTAAATTTCGCAAACATGTCGTTTTATTGGAAATGAGGCTACCCTAAGGCGGGAAAGTTTGGCGCTCCAAGCGAAAAATACAAGGCCCAACCAACATCAGATGTTCAGCGCTTTTGACAGAACAAAATGGAAAAGTTTTGCTTGCAACGAATTGGATGCCCTTCTTCATTTCCAGATGTTAAAGATTCACTTGAGTAAGTTTTACAAATAGTCTCGATTGTGTTAGTTTTCTGATGGCCTAACTAATATAATATGTATGATGTTCTCTCTTGTCTTGGAAGACCTTATTAATATTAGACTTGGTCTGGCCTCGTCGATCGGTCGGCGTTAGCGTTACATTAAAAATAAAATCCTGCAGCACATGTGCCTAAGGCGCACTTCAAGGCCACGTTGCAGTATCTTGTTGAAATAAATTGAACAACCTGACGAGTTCAAAATGAGATCTCATAGATTTATAATAAATAGCACTTAATGCCCCTATTCTTGTTCTAAGTTCTGGTGGCCATGAAAATCATGCATCACTGAGTTTCTATGACATTGCTTCCTCTGGATAAAGCAAATAAGTGCACACTTGTGGAATATTCAATAGAGCTCTTTATCGATGTTATTTCCATTCATCAGGAACTGCCTTTATGAAGTGTTATTAAGGCCAAAATTAAAATATAAATGTTAAAAGACATTTTGACATCGAAACATACAAACTGACATTCAAACATGCAATTTGACAAGACAATCTCCTGTATAAAAGGCAATTTAACATCTAAAACACAATTTGAAATGCCAATACGATATGCCAATACGATATGCCAATACGATATGCCAATACGATATGCCAATACGATATGCCAATTCGATATGCCAATACGATATGCCGAT
>REGM01000123.1:22170-36607 GCA_004194415.1 Aurelia aurita
AACTGGGAAAATTAAAGCTGCAAATTACAAAGTTTGCTAGCTTTTTTAATCCAGGTATAAGGGTTTCATAACTTTTGAAAAATTGAGCATAAAGTTTCTTGTAAGCGGTTTCTTATACAAAAATGAGTGTACGTTAGTTCAGGAAAATTAATTTATATTGTATTGTGTAGACTTTATCATTTCAAAATGAGGGAAGCAAAAGATGAGGGGTGCTGTTGCACTGACTGAGTTGTGAAATTTGAATTTGCTGAGGGAAGGGGAACACAAAGTGTTTGCACAATGTTTTTGTGGTTAAATTTTGCAAGTTGCCATGAGAGATGCTATAGAAAATAAGTTGCAATTCATTCGCACTTCCTACTTTGAAGTGTCATGTGACACATGAATCAAGGAATGAAGTTGGGCAATATTTAAAATTTCACCCTAGTAAGTCATCCAATTTAGGTATCAACATAAATCCTTTAAAATGCCCAACATCAAGCTGTGAATACTCATGTGAAATGAACATCCAGAAGGGAAATGTACATGTTGCTACAAGCAAGATCTTGCTACAAGACATAGAAGAAATTTGCGATCTCATTTTCAAATATATTTTAGCAATACTACTTATACTAGTCTCACACAGACACACAATGATCATGAAATTTCAGATTCTAGAATTTAAGCCCTTCTTGGCAGTTGCTCGTCAAAAAAGTAACTTCTTCCATCAAAGGCTAGACATTTACGTTGAGGTTACTGACGAAGAAAAGACAAAGAAAAGAATTAGACTTGGAGCAAGTCTAATCAAAGGCTGGAAATATTTGATCTAGCAGTCTGGCAAATGTTTACTGTTGTTCCTTTGACACACACAGTGTCATAAACCATCTTTGGCATATTTCTTGCCCATACCTTGCCTGTCAAAGTTGCAGTGGTAAGTTCAAATATTGCTGTTTGTTTTGAAAGGAAACTGCAGCATGATAAAAAATCGATAATAAACAGTTTGAATATTTGATAGATCTTCTGTTCCCTCTCGGACTCTACAGCCATGTTGTAAATTTGCTATTTAGGCGTACTGCGAGTTACAAGTAAACTGGAAGTAATTTTCAAACAACAGCACCTCTGACTTGATCGATAAATAAATAAATCTGTGGGTTTCTGGGCAGCAAAAAAGGCAGCAGTGCTCCACATCCTCTCATCAACACTCACTAATTATTGTATAAAGGATGACTGTTTACGGCCTTTGAATGATCTGTTTTATTTTCTAGGGGTTCTGACTTTTCTGCCTACAATGCATTTTTCCAAAGACTTAGTAGTTAAACTTCGTAATCAATTTGAAATCTTTATAATAATTCGTCGCCTCGCCGTTAAACTCACTGATCTGAGGTGAAGCCTTGAGTGTGACAACACAACAACATAAAACATGGCCGCCCACTAAATACCTACTGCGGCTGAGCATGACCGACAACTTTTGCTGAACCAGGCCTCATTCATGCCAAACACGGTCAAGATTCTGGTCAACAGATGTCCCCAACAGGTAATCCAAATCGAGGTGGTTTTCTGTTAAAGCGAGTTGTTTTCATAATCCGGATCACAGGGAAGCAAAGAAACGAAAACTAGGGAACTCGCTAGGGGATACGACTGGACCCCCTGTGATATAACCAAAGACATCATTTTACATGCATTTAAAGCTTTACTATCGCTATAAATACATTCCTAGCCTCGCTTTTATCAGTTGGCTTCTAACGCCATGAGAGACGGTCATCAAATTCCTTTGTTTTCTCTTTCATCCAAAATTACACCTTGTTGACTTCAAACGGAAACCGCGCTAATTCCCATGACCGAACGACCCATGCGAGGCTGACAACTGAATTATTGGCTGCCAATAATTAAGGCGCGATTTAAATAGCGATAATAAAGCTTTAATACTATTACTATGATTACCAGAAATAGCTTTTGCTAATCAATGTCCACGCTTCAAGAGCAGAAATGAGGGAAAAAGTGGAAGACAATGGGAAATGAATAAATGATGTTGAAAATCCAGAAAAGCTCATGTAATATCAATCAGAACAAAACAATTTTTAGAACAAGAGAATATCCCTGGCCTGCTTCTGGCTGAATTAATAAAATGAAGTCTGCTGATAGAGTATGGCATCGCTGTGCCTCTGGATTTTTGATTTGCAAAACGACCCAAAATTAGCATAAAAACTGCTAATTTTCACATACACGGTGGCGCGGAGAAGATGGATATGGAGTAGGATGAATATGGAGTAATTCTCCTATCCAGGATGAAAATGGAGTAATCGTATTTACTGGTATTTTAACCCATTGTTACAGCTAATTATCGCGTAGAGATAACCTTTTCTCATAAATCTACACCAAATGACCGATTTACAATGGTTGTCGTCACCGCCTATTGAATATTCCCTATGACCTGCATAGTGATCTTTGTCTCTGACGGGGGGGGGGGGGTTGCTATTACTTTCTGACTTGCCGTTACCATGCGGGAGGTTTCATTTTAAGAAATTAACTATGCACGGATAGTTTCTTGAAATTAGTACATGCTTATTATGTTGAGGATGTTTTGAACAATTTACTTGTAGTACTGAAGTAGCGAATTTTTAGTTATCTAAAAATTTGGTTTCTTATGAAGAGTTTCCTTGAAAAGAAAATTGTATTCCTGTATTTATTTGATATTCAGACAACATTCTTTTCAGAGAACGATTTTAATTACAGTGGGTGAATGGAAAAAGCTTTGGCATAGGTTATTATGGCCTTCATTAAATTCTAGAAAATATATTCTTTGCCATAGGCTGATGAATTTACACAACTTTATTTATAAAAAGCTTGAATCAGCCCTTGGTACTAAAGGTTTTAGTAGTAGTACTTCTCAAACATAGTACTGAAACATTTTGTGGACATGGCAGTTGGCAGGCAGTACTAGTTTGTGAAATCCAGAAACATTGAATCTATAGCCCCCCTGGACCTCCTGCTAGATGCACCATTTATGGTGATATTGTTACTGGAAGAATCTAGGAAGTCTAGACAACCGTTGTAAATCGGTCATTAGGTGTAGATTTGTGAGAAAAGTTATCTCTGTGCGTTAATTAGCTGTAACAATGGGTTAAAATACCAGTAAACACGATTACTCCATTTTCATCCTGGCTAGGAGAATTACTCCATATTCATCTTACTCCATATTCATCTTCTCCACGCCAATGCGTCTCAATTTTCAGGGACGCCGGAGCAATGGTAGGGCAAGGGGGGCAGACAAGAACACAAGGGCACTCGAGACCGAAGGCGAGCGAAGCTAGCCGAAAATTTGGTGGGTCCGGGGTACTCCCTGAGAAAATTTTTGCGACCACGCCCTTTAGATTGTCTTAAAATGCTATTAAGAAAATTTTAACTAATTTTAATAATGTTCTTGTAAGATCATGGGTATGACTAATGTAAGTTGTAATGAAAATTTGACTTTGGGATCTAATTCCTGATTTCCGTTGTATCTTATTTAAGGATGTTAAAGAAAAATATTGTTTTATTAAAAGGGCACTTATGCCCCCCTTGCCCCTCTAAGAAAAGGGCAGGAGGGGCGCTTGCCCTCCCCTCTCCGGCGTTCCTGAATTTTGGTATCCCAGCCGAGTTGTAATTTAATTCATCAATTTATGCGTAGAAATAACATAGAATTAACAGATAAACAATCCAAAACTTTGCACAATCTTCTTTTGACGCAACCTTGGGGGCGTGCTCAAGGCGCGATGACAATAGGCTTTCTAGGCCACATAATAGTCTCGTGGGAGTTTGGCTGGCTTTATTAAGGGGTTACACCCCCAACATATTGCCAAAAACTCATCTCTTTCCTTAAATTTTGAAAACCTCTTGAATTAAGGTTTGAAGTATGCCCTTTCAAGTGTTCTGTCTCACTTACTGAAAAAAACACCTAAAACCCCCTCATTTTGGGGTTCAAATATTTCAAGTTACAGAAAAATTCCTTAGCAACGCCCTAGCAACGCAAAAATTGCNCTGCAAGGCATACCAACCTCATCGCCAGGGTCTTTGAGATTTTCTTCAATGTCTCCGAGAAGTCCGAGAGGTCCGAGAGAGGTCCAAGAAGTTCGAGAAGTCCGAGAGGTCCGTGTTTTCGGCCTGGCCCGATTCGGTCGCATTTTTAGATTGAGTCGAATATAATTAAATCTGCAGTGCCATTCTGATTCAAACGTCGAATTTATCATGTATTTAATTCAAGCTATTTAATTTGGCGCATGATAAATGCGACGTTTGAACCAGGCCTTAGTCCAGTCGCTTAACTCAAATTTTTGGTCAGATCGTGACAGGGCGGAACAAAGCACGAAACTTTCCAAGGTGATACCTAGGGGTGTGGAGAACATTTCCAGAAGGAGTGCCTCTTTTTATCGAGTCCGGGGGGTAAACTAGAGATAAAAATCATATGACGTCACACAAAAATTTTCGGAAAGCTTTTTTTGTGATATTTTAAGTCTGATTGCGCCAATTGAGAGAGTTTAGATGATTGATTAATTCTTGTAAAGAGACTATCAATAAATCTTTGTTAGTTTTTTAATTAAACACATATTAAGTTTCTTTAAACCGGGGGTCAACGCTACAAATAGCACAAAAGAACGGCACGCACCACTTATGTTCCTATTGTTTTCATCGATCGAAAACATCAAATACAATAGGTTCTATTTACATGGACCCAGTCCCCCTAGCTAAGTTGCCTTTTAACTCCGTTGATTTACTTTAACCAAGATGAAAAGTTGGACATGGAATTGGTCAGAACTCTTTCGTTTTTCCAATTTGTTCATTTAAAGTATTGATTGGCAAAATGGACTGGGATTCATGCATCATTTGCAGAAATTCTGATGATCTTAGATGTCCTGCTGAAAGCTTACAAGGCAATGGTTTAGAAATTTATTCCACGTTTTTGCAAAATGTGAAAAGATTCGGTGAGTTAGGCCAGTTGCCTGCAAGTGTAATATTTGATGAAGATGTAACTGCACATGAATTATTCAGCTGTAAAGCAAAATGGCACAAGTCATGTCATTTAAAGTTTGCAACATCAAAACTGGAAAATGCAAATCGAAAACGAGCTGACAATAGTGAGGAGAGAAAATCCAACAGAAAATTGGTTGGAACTCCTAATCAAGAAACGTGCATCTTCTGCTCCCTGTGTTCAGGAACTCTTCACAATTGCTCAACCAAGCCCTTTGATTGTAATCTTAGAAAGATGGCAATAGATTTGGAAGACACTGCATTTTTGGCAAGGATATCTGGGGGAGATTTGATGGGTGTTTGGAAAACTAAGACCCAGAAAACGAAGACCTAAGACCTAAGACCACGAAAGCTAAGACCATGAAACCTAAGACCACGAAAGCTAAGACCACGAAACCTAAGACCACGAAAGCTAAGACCACGAAAGCTAAGACCCCACAATATTTTAAAACCCTAAACCGTTAAGTTCTTAGAAAACGTGTGTGTTTTTAAATGAAAGTGTTCACAGTTCACAAACACTGATACTCGTGAAAACAGTACAAAAACGGAGGTTTCTGGTTTCCAAAAACGTGCATATTCACTAAAACGTGCACATTTTTTTATGCACTGGATCAATTACTTCAATTTGAACGCACAAAACATTTTAACGACGAGTTTTACAAAAACGGACCAATGTGAACGGGTAGCTTGGCACACTTGGCTGCGCTCTTGTTTTACAAGAACCGATTACTAGTTTTATTTTTATAAGAAACTGGTTTATAAGAAACAGCAGTAGGATGGCCAACAATTTAAAGGGAGTACAAAGACCAGCATGCTTTGCACACAGTCAGCGACTTGCTCTGCACAGCTTCCAGAATAACTGACTGTACGAAATTCACAAAAACAAACGATGGCAAAGGCTGCTGGTCTTTGTACTCCCTTTAAGAAACTCTAGTACTAAATTCGGACGGAGCTAAGCAACTTTTAAGAGCTAAATTCAAAGATATGAAGGTGAAGTTGCAGTTTTTAGCATCAAGCGCTGGGATCGCAGAAGTAGCTAAGAGCTAATCGAGTCCGCAACCCCTTGTCACAACGCTCAAGAGGTGCTGGCGAACCCCGTCCGCCTGACGTTCTGGCTGCAAAGTTAATGGTTTACAACACGGAGCTACAACACATCCATATGATGGTAAATATGTCGTTGAACCCTTATTCTTGAGTAACACCACCTGATGTTTTATGTCGAAACCGAAGGCGAGCGAAGCTAGCCGAAAATTTGGTGGGTCCGGGGTACTCCCTGAGAAAATTTTTGCGACCACGCCCTTTAGATTGTCTTAAAATGCTATTAAGAAAATTTTAACTAATTTTAATAATGTTCTTGTAAGATCATGGGTATGACTAATGTAAGTTGTAATGAAAATTTGACTTTGGGATCTAATTCCTGATTTCCGTTGTATCTTATTTAAGGATGTTAAAGAAAAATATTGTTTTATTAAAAGGGCACTTATGCCCCCCTTGCCCCTCTAAGAAAAGGGCAGGAGGGGCGCTTGCCCTCCCCTCTCCGGTGTTCCTGAATTTTGGTATCCCAGCCGAGTTGTAATTTAATTCATCAATTTATGCGTAGAAATAACATAGAATTAACAGATAAACAATCCAAAACTTTGCACAATCTTCTTTTGACGCAACCTTGGGGGCGTGCTCAAGGCGCGATGACAATAGGCTTTCTAGGCCACATAATAGTCTCGTGGGAGTTTGGCTGGCTTTATTAACTTTAGCTGAATTGCCCGCGTATTGATTTCATTTAATTATCAAGCTAGTCCATAGCTTGAATTTATCTCTACCTCGCCCAGTTTATGCATGTTATCAACAACAAGAAAACTGAAAAGAATAAACGAAAACAAATGCATCGAAACCTACTGTGTCCTCCTTTCCTCGTGAGCTGATCAAATCACAACACATGCAGCACAGCACAGCACAACCACAACACCATCTTCTCCTTACTTTTCATTGGCTGCTATATATTTTTTTTTTGAAACTGTTACAAATATTAATCTCAAATATGGTACACATTATGCCTATACATGTTTTTTTTCATTCAATGATACAATATTTTAAAAATACATGGTCATACTAACACATATCTACAACAAACTAACAAAACAATAAACAGCTATAAAGCGTACCAAAAACAGAGAGGAAAACTAATATCTTTTCAAATTCAAAACAGTAGTAGCACCACCACCACCTCCTCCTTTCTCCATCTTGCTCTTACTCCTAAAGACTAACCCTTTCATTTGTGCATCTACGACTCTTTCAGGAATCTGATTAACGCTTGTGTACCCAATCCTTAAGATGTTCGTTAAGTTATCATACACAATCGGAAGTTCGAAACCTGGTTCCGGGCAAACCTTCTCATTCTCCCCATCATTATTTTCCCAGATCGCTACGAATCCTGCACTGTCTCCAAAGAACGCACGATGTTCAGGCAACTCAATCATAATCGCATCATCTAAAGCCATTTGACGCAACACCTTTATGTATACGAATCCTCCCGCAGAAACTCTCATTTCTAAATGTTTCGCATACTTCATGTATGTAAAGTCTCCTAACAAGGTTGGGCTGCTTTGCACCTCATCGAACTTCTTCATGAATGAATGAAAGGGTGTCTCATTATCCTTAGGATTGTAAAAGTGTCTCTCACTAAACAGCGCAGCCGTGTTGTCAACTGCCTCCTCATCGTATTTCAGCACCCCAAATCTAAACCAAAACTTCTTCTCATAATGCGGTGTTGCTGGTTGCTCAAGTTTAGGGGTGAAGCTTTCAATCAAGGCAGCCTCCCACTTCCTATTGGGATTCAATGCGATAGGGTATCCTAAACGACTCCAAAACGTGCTTTCCCAAGGAGCTCCATAAAGGTCTGGTGTTAGTATGAGGTTGAAGCTTTCACTTACAAGTCTTGCACATCCTCCTCCAGAACCCATTCCTGAAACTTGTCAGGATATCCCCTCCAACTCACTAATGCCTCTCGCCTACCTTTCCTCCTCCTCCTTTTATGCAACTTCTCTACAACAAACGTTTCTGGTAGTTTCACCTTCTGCAATTGCTTTTCATAAATCCTACCAGTAATCTCTTCATCCATCAGATCAGCCACCATATACGTGCGAGGGGTAGTATCCAGTACTTCTTGAACTCTGAATATTTCTTCAGTCCAGTTCTCTGCTCTTTCATGCTCTTTCTCAAACATTCGCTTATTCTTACTTATGCGAACATAATCACCAACCCTAAACTTTGCACTCTTGCGCTTTCCTTGCATTCGAGGGAACAAATTTGCTCGCACCTTTGCTTCATTACCACGATCTACCTCACTCGGTCTCATACCAATCGATCTATGACGCGTATTGTTGTATGAATCAACCAAGTCTTGCAGGATATCCAGATATCTAAGATTATTCCTAGCCGTGAAGGCTCTATACATCTTATTCTTCAAGGTTCTATTAAAGCGTTCAACGATTGCAGCCTTTGTATCATGAATTGCTTCATATGCATGAATACCCTTCGAGCGTAGCAATGCTTGAAACGTCCGATTCTTAAACTCAGTACCTTGATCAAAGCGCAACTTCTTAGGTAATCGCTTGCTCTCATCCAACATGCGTTCGAATGCTTCCGTCACAACAGCCCCCGACTTATTCAACAACGGTTCAATCCAAACATACTTGCTAAACGTATCAATGCAAACCAGCAAAAATGTCATAGTGATAGATGTACGATAATAGATGATCAAGTTGCAGTGACAAGATCAAACAGTGATGCAAAATTGTTGATAAGTTCCTTTTATAATGACTTGAAGGATGTATCCAGTGTTTACAGACGTTAAAATCTTGATTATTATTCCGATTTGATAGATTACCTAAAAGAGTGGTTTGAAGAGCGACATTTGTCATTGAATATTGACATGCCAATGGATGATACACCTTCCAATGAAGATGTAATCTTTGACGATGATGTGGAATTAATGACAGGATGTGACTATATTAAGAGAGGAAGTGAGATGGAGGTAGTAGTAATGCAAATGTTGGGAATCTTTTGCATGTAATTCAAGAAGCTGATAATATAACTTTAGCGGATCTGCGTGGAGATGGTAAAACTATGAAGAAGAGTTTGGCCGCGGAAATAAGAATGGTGAGGGATTTGCGACGTTTTCTTGAGATGCTTATTGTGGTTGGGTATAATAGCGGAAAGTATGACATTCCTTTGATAAAAGAATATTTGTTTGAGGAAATTTTCGTTAAAGATCAACATCCTAATGACAAAGAACACTTTCATATTATCAAAAAAGATTCTTCATACATTAGTGTTCAAGTTATAAATATCGCTTCACCAGGATGTTTTGGCTTTTCATTAAAAGACATGAGAGAGTTTACTGGTCCTGGAGGAAATTTAAGAACGTTTATGAATTGCTTCAAAGATAATGATAACGATAATAGGTCAACGAACGGAGATGATGACGATTTGGAAGGAAAATTCTTTTGGCCTTATGAATGGTTAGAAAGTTATGACAACTTATACGAGACAGAAATACCTCCATATGAAGCATTTTATAGCAGCTTAAGAGATGAAAATGTATTAGAAGAAGAAATGAACGCCCATGTCAGGAAAAATAATTTATTTCATTTAGATATGGAGGAATTATTACAGAGGCCGGGGCGACCTAAAAGCGGGAGAGATTTTTACAACATTATCGAACAAACTTGGGTAAGAAAAGGATGGACGTCTATGTTGGTCTATCTACTTTACTATAATGAAATGGATGTACGACCATTTTTAACAATATATCATATTGACAATGAGGAAGTTTTTAAACAGCTTAAAAAGGCTGAAGTTGGTGGACAGTCCATAGTTATGACGAGAGAGAACCCTCCAACGCATCCATTTATTGTTGGCTATGACGCATGCAGTTTATATTTGTCAAGTTTTGCAAAAAATCACTTTATAGGTCGTCCAACTTACTATGTAAATGCGGGATCTAGTAATTTAGAGCGTAAAGACCTAGTACCAACGAATAGGTGGAATTTAGCAAGCAAAGGAGGTATTCAACGTCGAAGGAAGCAGAGTAGTAAAGTGGCAAATAGATATTTCGATNATGACTGATTGACCCGCTTGCACGTAACCTCCTACACCTCCTCCTCTCATCGATCTACCCACCGATCTGCCCTTCTTCTTTTTCTTCTTCCCCTTCTTCCTTAAGTACCCAATTCCTTTCGAAGCCCACTTTCACTTCTTCCGCCTCCCACCAATAAGTTCACCAGCTATATACATACCACCCGCTCCAGCCGCACCTTTAGCAAAATCTATAGCTCCCCTCTTTGCAATCGATTTGAGCGCCGCCCTCGTAACCCCCTTAGCAGCCAACTTAGTGGCTGCTCCACTAAACAACCACGAAAATGTCTTACCAAACCCCATCGCATCGTAGCAAGATGCAATCATCGATCAACTTATATAGCAACTCCTCATCCTATCGCATAAGCAATCATTGGCTGTTCCCTCGGGAAGATGCTCGTCCTAAATCGGAGCTTATCAGGAGTATCCTGAGTAAAGTCGCAATGCAAATATCCATACTTTTCACTTGTCGCATCAGCAAAGATGTCTAAGAACTGCTTAACCTTACCAGGAGCCACCTGCTGAGCAAAATATCTTACTTGACTCTTATCTCTTGGATTCTTAAACAACACCATGCGGTGGGTATTACTATCGATAAGTTCCTAGCTTCGCTAACATTTGGGAATACGTTTTGCCACAACAAGATGATGTTGCAATCCAAGTGTGATCTACCCTTGGTGAAAAGCTTTCCTACCCCCAGACATCCCCGACGTTTCCTGCATCAAATCATCCACCACGATTAGCGAGTTCTTCCCCTCGCTCTCAACCTGCTCATAAATCTCCTTACTAATTGAATCAAAGAATTTAACAGTTCCCGTAAAAGTTGATTTAATACGTTGGGACAACGCGGGTTGTTTC
The DNA here is from genome assembly GCA_004194415.1 of Aurelia aurita. Classification (NCBI taxonomy): domain Eukaryota; kingdom Metazoa; phylum Cnidaria; class Scyphozoa; order Semaeostomeae; family Ulmaridae; genus Aurelia; species Aurelia aurita. The sequence goes on from REGM01000123.1 coordinate 33,142, forward strand.
GTGCCGCTGAACCATAACAGCCGCTCGTACTTGACCCCTCCATCAGTTATCACCTTAAAGTACTTGATCAACTTCTCAAGCCAAGAAGTCTTCCCACAGCCGCTCGCGNACAAGATGATGTTGCAATCCAAGTGTGATCTACCCTTGGTGAAAAGCTTTCCTACCCCCAGACATCCCCGACGTTTCCTGCATCAAATCATCCACCACGATTAGCGAGTTCTTCCCCTCGCTCTCAACCTGCTCATAAATCTCCTTACTAATTGAATCAAAGAATTTAACAGTTCCCGTAAAAGTTGATTTAATACGTTGGGACAACGCGGGTTGTTTCGTGCCGCTGAACCATAACAGCCGCTCGTACTTGACCCCTCCATCAGTTATCACCTTAAAGTACTTGATCAACTTCTCAAGCCAAGAAGTCTTCCCACAGCCGCTCGCGCCTGCTAAGATGAGAGTAAAAGGAGTCTTCAATCTAACATTAAACGTTTCCATATTAAACAAAAACATGAATACGTTACAAATATTTATAGCAAAGTTCATACAAAGTTAGTTACAAACTGCAGGCTTGAGTTCTTCTAAAATCATGTTCACTGCGTTGAACAGGAACCCTTCCAATCCTTCATCCTTTTCATAGCTCACGTTTGGCGAAGGAAGCTTCAACGTTGGATCAGCATCAATCGAACCATCAATCCCTCCAAATCTCTTCCCTTGAGACATTTCTCCAACATCAAGCGCATCTTCTTCAAAAACTCCACCTCCCCTTCACGTGCGAGCATGCCAATAACGAACACTGCATGATATGTTGCAAATCTCAATGGATCCATAACCAAGCAGTCGCTGCGATGATCAACGGTTCGCTCTCCAACCTTGTATCTCATGTAGGAAGCCATCCCCTTCCTAAAAGAGTGCGTTCCTCCCATCCGCTCCAGAATCGATCCATATTCAACACCACACCCCTCACAGAGTTCTCTCGATTTCAGCAGCAAGTGCTTGAGGCATACACCCACAAATGCGTCAAGTATGACAGGCTTCTCCATTTTCATTTTTTTTTTCATTTAATATTATTTATACACAAATTAACCCTTCAGCAAATTAAATTATATAACATCTATTTACAATGATAATACCTAAATAATAAAAACCTACAGCCCTATAAAACCTAACCAATGCTGTTCTTCCAGGGAGTTGTGTTTTAGAGACATCCATACCTATTCAAAACCTCCTCCAAAATCTTAGGATCGATACTCTTCAACAACTTCCTCGTGTTCCTCCTATTACCCTTACGCAAACGTCTCAACCCCTCCCTCTCGAGTGCTTCACCCTTAACCGATGATTTCTTCAACACGTTCAACACTTTTTTAGTTCCATTCGGTGCTCTAAGAGATGAAGGTTTCTTATCATTCAAGTAATCTACAATGCTCTGATACTTAGTATTCGGAATAGTAACAACATCCAACTTCAAGCGCCCCTCTCGATCCACTCCTACCTTGTCTACCTCCTTGAACACTATCCCCTCACTCGTGGGAACATCCAATACCTCAGTTTCGACACTGCCATCAACTAGAATCTCCTGCCCCGTAAGCGCCTTATATTTATCTATTGGGATCACAACCATCTTCTTATAATCCATCTTACCTCAAGACTTGCATATAACCTTTGCTAACATATCTACCAACTCTCTACTTAAATATACTCCTCCACTCCCCCTAGCAAGCGATCTCTTCTTCTTCTTTTTCCTCTTGCTTGGAGTCGCTTTTGGTTTCTGGAGGTGGTGGGTCCAACCCTTTGTTTGTCCCAACGGAGCACAAGGAAGCCCCCACTTGTGTGGTCTCCAAGCGGGTGTTGACATCACCGACGTCTCTTCTTACCCTTCTTCTTCTTCTTCTGTCGACCCTTTCGGCGCTTCTGCCCCTTACCAGCAATAGACTTCCCACCTGCAGGTTTGTAATTATCCAAAAAGGCGCGCAACTTCTGTTTATACAAGGTGTTCCTCGCCGTCTTTTCTCTCACTTGTTTTAACAATTGCTGCTCCTCTTTATATTCCTGCTGAGTCCCCTTCTTCGCATCCATCGTCGTCCTAACAGCCATCTGAACAGCTGAAGGCATCATTCGCATAGACAATTGCCCAATCGGACTATTCATCAAATCTCTTGCAGCCTTATTCCCCATCTTTCACTGATCCAATTTCTTACTATAAGCCTTTAATGCTGCAATTTCCTCCCTCCAACTAGGAGTGGGAGTAGACCACTTTGTTGGTGGAGCTAAAACGTCAAAGACTGCTTGACCCGCTTGCACGTAACCTCCTACACCTCCTCCTCTCATCGATCTACCCACCGATCTGCCCTTCTTCTTCCCCTTCTTCCTTAAGTACCCAATTCCTTTCGTAGCCCGCTTTCGCTTCTTCTTCCGCCTCCCACCAATAAGTTCACCAGCTATATACATACCACCCGCTCCAGCCGCACCTTTAGCAAAATCTATAGCACCCCTCTTTGCAATCGATTTGAGTGCCGCCCTCGTAACCCCCTTAGCAGCCAACTTAGTGGCTGTTCCACTAAACAACCTCAAAAATGTCTTACCAAACCCCATCGCATCGTAGCAAGATGCAATCATCGATCATGTACCTACATAGAAAGCATTTGCTTTGAATCCCCATACTTGGACGTGCTGGACGACTCCACGATCAGGCGCATCGAGAGGGCTTTAAAGCATGTTAGAGTCATCCACCCACCTACCAAAGGACAGCCATACATAAGTTTCATATACAGCAATTCAATGTATTGGAACTCTGAAGGGAATAGATACCTCAAGATAATAAAAGGAAACATAAGCAATAATTGCAGAATCATGATACCACTACCCGACGAAATGCAACTCCAATTAAAAATCACGGATAGATATATCCAACTCGGTCAAAAGATGATTGATTCACGAGTATATCAACTCTTCACGATTCGATGATCATTAAATCAGTCTTCAGTTATAATGGTGGACCGTACGTTACCAAAATAATCTTCCCCAAAGTCTTCTCACGCGAAAACCTAGACAATGAAGAAGGAATCTCGTATAGTTCTGAAGACTGGTTTTTATTGTGGAGTACGAACAAACGGATATTGCAAATTTTTGTTGTATCAACGTTTACTTATCCAACACATTCAAAGATCAAAGTGTTTCTTCTAAATTAAATCTATTTTGCAATATGCACCCGATTTGCATCATTGATAAGGCTTTTCAGGGGGTTTTCACTTAAGTTTACTGATGTTCTAAGAGATTTTTGTGAGCAATCCAATCTGGCAAAGCATCTGTTTCGAATTAGCCTCGAATTCAAGTGAGATACGATGACGTAGCGATTGAGGGCACGTTTTCGCGTTTGCTCCACGCACTCTGGCTTATCGCCAAGCAGAAAAAGCTCGAAGCACTAATTTGCATATTAACTCAAGTACTGAAGCAATTAGTGATTAGTTGGTTTTAA
>REGM01000123.1:36849-53372 GCA_004194415.1 Aurelia aurita
TGGATAGATACTAATAAGCGTAAATTAGAGATGAAAGTAGCAGATGAAATTGAAAAGAAAAGGAGAAAAAGTTTTTTTGAACTGTGTTAAACTATCGTATACATTAGTATTATGTATTAACGTTGTTATTTTTTTTTCTAGATATCATATCATATCATATCATTGATTGTTGTTCATGCTTTGCTGTCGACCTCAAGTTAGCTTGATTATAACGCAAAAGAAAAAGAAAATCGACTGCCAAATCAGAGTCGAATTCAATTCTTGTAGCGCAGGAAGTTTGATCTTTACGACGAATCCCATCGCGATTAACAAGTTTACTGCGGAAGAGGATATACGACCCGAACTAGAGTTCCTAACTGAAAATCGTATAGTTTTGAGAACTGCTTTCTATTGCGGAGTACAACTAAACGGATATTGCAGATTTCTACTATATCAACGTTTGCTTATTCAACACATTCAAAGGAAAGTAAAAACCATCTTGAAGGATATAAATCAGAATCAGTAAAATGAGTAAACGAGGAGATACGAGCGAACGTGAGTAGAATTTTTTGATTGATTAAAAATGCCTTTGTACTGTCAGAATAGGAATAAGGATGGATTGTATCCATATGGCAAAGAGACGATTATATTATCTTTTGCATGTCCTGCTAATATGGAAAAATATAGTTTTACAGTTTTAAAAAAACTGTTTAATTCAAGTACTGTATACGATGGATACTTTCCCATAATGAGAGGTGATGCATATAGATTCGACTGTTTACCATTTGGATATGTAAAGCTCACTAGTAAAAATGCTATCGTTATCTTAGAAGTCGAGAAAAGAATACTTTATCAGTTAGTAACACAAAAATTACTTAGCTATAATGAATATGAGGAAAAATGTCAAACTATAAAAGTAACAATGACTGATAAAGAAATAATTATAAAACTTTGTAACTATTGGAGAGATCAGTGTATGAACCTTGCAGCAATTGCTAAAGGTCCAACTTCATATTGGAAGAAAACATCAGAAGATTGTAGAATAGATGATCTCATTGGTAGTTCACCACACTTATTTGAAAGTACTTCTAAAATACTTAATGCTTCCGGACGCTTGGATCACGTTTATAGTATATCTGCAGTTAAAGAGGAATTAACAAAACGATGTGGAGGGTGTGATACTGAAATTCCAGAATATTGCTATGTTTGTAATTTCCTAAATGAAGAATTACCTATTGTTAAGACGAAGCCTAATCCAGCAAAAATAAATTACAGTAGGCAGTGTTATGCATTAGACAGTGGATCATTTGCTGATTATTATATGTTTGATATAAACATTATGAATAAAGGAACACAACTAAATAGACTCAAAAATTCACTTAAAGGATGTGTTTTTTCAAAAAAGGGAATGCATGACGTAGTTAAAGAAAGTAATTCTATTACGCATTTTCGAACGTTGTATGTAGCTGAAGGGTATATTATTCTTGATTGCGACATTCTTGAAGATGAAAAAGCGTGGGAACAGCCAAATTGGACATCTGAAGCACTTAACAGGCGTCAAAAAACAACAAAACAATCTAGAAAAAGAAAAAACTATAGAAGAAAATATAGCAAATGAAAAGCGTGTTAAATTATCAGAAAATTATAAAAGCGAATTAAGTTTGTCAGATATTAGTTATAATTTATTTATATGAAATTTTGTTTGTTTTCTTAGAATGCGCCCTTGACCTATCAACTGCTGATGTCCAATTTCCAAAGACAACAGCCGAGGTAGCAGATTATGCTGACAAATGGATAGGCAATTTATGTAGGCAAAACGAAAAACTGCCCATTCCTGAACATATTTTATTTAGTTCATCTACGGGAATTTTGCCTAATGTTGATCCAGTTGGAATGTCTAAGCCTAAGAAACCCTTCTATGACTATCCGACTAATGCGACGGCCGAAGAAAAAGAAAAAATTCGGTCAGATATAGATGAGAGACATGGTGCAGCTGTGAATGAGCATTACAGACGAATGGAAAGTGTGAAGAAAAACGAGGAGCAACAGATCATACAGATGGCCAAGGTTGGTTTGAGGCAAGCAGTAATGAAAATAGTGGAAGGAAGACTTTCAAACCCTGGAAAGGACATTAATCCTTTGCCACAATCGGCTCTAACTGAAATGAGCTATCCTCCTGCTTCTAATGCCCAATTGATGCCTCCTCCTCCTCCACCATCTCGCAAAGTCAAGCAGCCTCCTTCCTACAGACATCCTCCGGCTTATTCTACTCCTCCAAAAAGTGAAAGTGCGGATCATAATCCAAATTGGTATTGCAGCGTCCCAGCCGCAGAAGAAGATCATGCAAAATGCAAGAAAAAGAAAAGAAATTTCCGGATTCAAAAATTCAAAACGGAACAGTATACCGATGAAGAAAGCTGTGATGAGGTGTCAGGAGGATGTGAAGCAGGATGTGACGCAGGGTGCTACATCTGTCAACCTGAAGATTCCGACGATATGGACATTCAGTTTGAAGATAATGCACCATCATATGACGGAGATGAAGAAGTCGATGAGTACTTTGGTGGTGACGATAGTTACACTTTAGAGCAAATGCAAGGTTGGGACTTTACAGCTAAGAAGTTAACCTATTCAACATCAGGAAGCAGCACCGGCGATGACGTACCAACCAAAATCAAAACTGAGGAGCCTGAGCCTGAAGATAAAGAAGTTGAAGATGTGATGAAAAACTTCATTGCTTGGGTTAAGAAGACTTTTTTTGAGAGTGGTTTTAAAACTTTTCCTATATGCTTCATATTTAATACTGGTACTCATAAAAATGGCGGAAAACATTGGCAGTCTATTTATTTCGATAATTTTGGTAATTCTTCTTTTTTCGATTCTTATGGTAGAGAACCTAAGAGCATGTTTAAAAGGTTTGAGATCTTAGTCCGAGGTCTATTTCACTTTTTTGAGCATTTTATTCACAAAGAAGACATTATATTACATAACTTAACCATTGAAAACTTTAAAATATACGGATTTAATAGAGCAAATTCTCGCACAAAATACGTAAAAAACAATAAGAAAGGCGTAGTTCAATACTGGAGTTATCAGATACAAGACGACAATACAAATGTTTGCGGTCAGTATAGCACATATTTCTTATATTACATAACAAACTTAGATGTCTCAGGTGACATATATAAATTTTTCAAAGACACCTTTTATTACTTTGAATTACGATAGCTTTGGTAAAAGCATGTGGTTACGCTATCCGATGATAAACACACCTACAAAATCACAGATGGTAGAAGAAGTTCTCGCAAAAACAAGAAATTTGGGAACTCCAGGATTTATTGGCCAACACAGTCAACAAAGTTTCAGACGTAAAAAAGCGAAGAAAACAACTTGGACACGTTTAGATAGTTTTAAAGCTGGAATTCGACAGAGGAATGAAAGAGACCATTGTAGAGAGCTGTTTTATAAATACCAGAAAGATATGCTAGCAGTAGCAGACAGAAAGCTGTTGCAGACGTATGTTGGGAATGCTACATATGCCGAAATAGTTAGAAAGAGACGTGAGATTAGTTTTCCGTTTATAAAATATAACGAGTTTGAAGGACTAGACGAACAAATCAGGGGTTTACAAATGTCTATATTTAAATTATATAAGTAGTATTATTAATTATTTATACTTTTCCTACTTAAAAAAAGTTGTGTGCTTACTTTTGTTATGTACCTTGCCATATATGTATAGGTGAACTATACATTAATCCTTTCTTGTGATTGAACAGATACTGCTTTTCTGCAAATGAAGATGATTTGCCATTACCTCGGAGGCCGTTTCCTTTTACACCTTTAATAGTAAATCTACCTTTGCGATCTTTACCTCTTTGATGTCTTTTAACCCAGTGTCTCCTAGGTCCTCTCCTACCACCCATAAGTTTTCTCTTAAGTGCGCTAATTGCAGTTCTCATACCGCTTCCTCTCATTTTGGGAGGTCTTCTTCCTGGGGCATTAAATATTCTCATAGTGTAGTTTTAATCTGCGCGCTATGAGTACTGTTTTTTAAAAAGTATTACTTGAGGTTATATGAAGATAAAATTATAAAAAGTGTTATATCATATTGAGTTGAAGAACTAGTTATTTCCTACAAGTTTTACGTGTATATTTTTTTCGGCTTCGTTTACCAATTCCTTTCATATTTTTGATATTATGTACTGAGATAGATGTACTTGGTTTTTTAACTGTTTTGGTTGCTTTATAGTCATCTAAAAATGATCTTAGCTGCCTTTTATAGTTAGAGTTCCTAGCTTGTTGTGCTTTAACTTTTTTTAATAATGCTTGTTTTTGTTTATATTCAGCTTTAGTTCCTTTTACAGAATCAAGATGGGTTTTAACAATTTTTTGTAGTCCAATGGGCATTGTTCTCATGCTTAATTGCCCAATTGGACTATCCATTAAACCTTTTCCAAACTTTTGACCCATTATTGGTCTAATTTTCTGCTATACGCTTTTAGAGCTGCAATTTCTTGTGCCCAACTTGCGGATGGTGTGGAGTATTTAGTTTTAGGTGCAAATATGTCAAATGCTGTTTGACCTGCGGTCATCCACCCTCCGACTCCTCTGCCTTTAATTTTTTTACGTTTTTTACGTTGTTTTTTACCTCCGTCTAATAATTTATTAACTAGTAGTGATCCTGCGGCTGATGCGCCACCTGCTATAGCTGCGCCTCCTAATTTTCTAATAATTTGCTTATAGTTAGCTTTTCCGTATTTAGCTGCTTGCTTTCCTAGTTTAGAAAAGAAGCTCCACTTTCCTTTTCCACAAATTTTGCGCTTGCTGCGTTTATAATTTTTTGCCATTGTGTTTAAGTGCTTTCTGTAATAGGTTATTTATAAGTCTGTATACACGTGCTGTACTGATAATAAATTTGTAGTGTGAGTTATTTTAGCTATGCGCAAAATTTCTGAGTGTCTGCGCATGCGCACGCATTTTGACCAAATTCCTCAAATTCCACACATTACTCGCACAAGCAGACTCCGTACTATATACTACTAATCAGCGTGGAAAAATATTGCATCTGCATTACCTAGGTTTAATATCCTTTGTAATCGCACTGGTACAAATGGAGGAAAATACATTTGTATGAATATGGAAGCCCCTCTTTCAATCATCTACATAGCCATGGGGTCTGCTTTAAAAAACATTTGTGGGTTTCAAACTTTAGGTAAAACACCCCCAATAATGGATCCAAATACTCCTACAACTCAACTGAGATCAAAACTCCCCATCATTTACAATTCTTGGAACGAAGTTATTTCTGCCTCTTGTATGATAAAGAAGTTTTCAACAACTGCACCAGTCCAACGTAGTTCGTTCACAGACGCAATGTGCATGGTGGGGATTCCTGATTATAACAGCAACCCCATACCTACGGACGCACAAAAACGGAGAGAATTCAAAACAATGTGGAAACTTCCTAAAATACCCACCATAGATGGAAAAGATCTAGATTATCTAGCCTTTGTTCATACAAACATCGGAGATGCTGCATACGATTTTCTTAAAGTTGAAGCTAAAAATCCCATTAACAACCTAAATGCTGGAGATATCTTTTTATATACATCAAAACAAAATTTCGTAAAATGGACTCATATTGCCAACTTTCAATCACCCCTCCTCGCACAACTGCCTTCACCAGTGTATGGGTTCGGGTTGGCAAATTTAGAATCTAACCCTACTAAAACAGTTGACATCAAAAATTTCGACATCGAAATCGAAAATGAAGTCGAACAATTAGAATTTGTCACACTTACTACATCTGAATTATTAAATTTCAATGTAGATCCTAGAAATGCGTTTGGAGATTTAGTACATATACCAATTACTAAATTAAAATTTGCAGTTAAGAGAGCTAAGTAAGATGGATGAGTTAGAAGGATCTGGATTATTTTCAGACTTATTAAAAAAGGGTGGTACATTAGCCGGTAAGGTTGCAAAAAGAGGATTATCTAGTTTAAAAAAAAAGTTAATATTAATCAACTAAAAAGAAAAGCTCAAGCATTAGCTAAATCAAAAATTAAAAAAGCTTTAAGGTCTGCGAAAAAAAAGGGACAAAAACAGCCTTAGCGTTTGTAAACAAAAATAAAGGTAAAGTCCTAGCAAAAGCCTCAAGCCTCCTATCAACAAAAAAATCATCACCAGCTAGTGGATTACTAAGATTATTAGGTTCAACTAATAGAAAATCTACAACAATGAAGAAAATATTAAAGAGAAATAGATCTCGACGAAGAGGAGGTAGTTCTAAATATTTCTCAAGTTCAACAAGAGGTGATAGAAAAATTAAAGAAATGATTCGAAGGGGTATGATCCCAGATCGAGGATCTTTGCACTAACTTAAATACTTTCATAACAGTTTAAAAAATAATGCATGTATTTAATACTTTTCTTTTCAATTAGCTCTTATTCTATTGATTATTATATCACTATCTCACAAAGTTTTTTTTTGTTCTTCAAGATGACACTAAAAAGGAAAGCTGTTCGAGATAGTATCGAACAATTTACAAAAAATTGTAAAATTGCAAAAGGCGCTTGTAGAAAAAGAAAAGCCCACACATCTTTGGATAATGATGTTTGCCAACGTAAACCCGTCATGAACTTATTAGGGAGGGGGTTAGGGACCCCTCCTTATGCTAACTCTAAAAACCCTACAAAAAAAAGAAAGTTAAATCCAATCGTTCATATTCCTTTTTGTAAATTACCAATTCCTTATCAAAGGAGTCGTAAACGCATGGATGCTTATGAGGCAATGATGATGTTAATGCTTTCTAGGGAAGATTTGCAAAATGGCGATAACTTAAAAGGTAGGGGTAATCATCCTTCCGACCCTAATACTCATGACATGTTAGGAAATCAAGGGCCTCAGTCTAATACTATGGCCAATACTGAACCAAACGAAGATGGTCAAAGGAATTTAGGTGGAAACCAGCCTGGTGGAGACAAATTAATTTTTGAGCCGGAAATAAAAATCCAAGACATTTATGAAAATTGTCAAGAGGTTGTACAAACAGCTACAAACCCAAATCCTGGGATTGTAGACTCTACAATTTTTTTCAGTATTCCTCAGCAAGGTCCTGCATTTGCAGACCAACAATCTTTGTGTATACAATTTGACGTAAATATTTTCAACGGTCAAGAGCCTCTCAAACCTCTTACAGTAGGCTCTGAAAACGTAACCGTAATAAACAACTTTGGACCATCAAATTTCAAAAGTATAATAGTACAAATCAATAATCAAGTATTATCCTTAAACACAACAAATTATGCGTATAGCGACTATTGTCCAACCTTATGGTTTAGTGAAAGTGATAAAGAATTAGCCGGTAGTTTCTTCGATCAAGTGAACGTTCAGTCTATTTACGAAAATGTGCAAGAGGTTAAGATATCTTCCTCAAACATCAATCCGGGTCCAGCACCCACTATTTTTGTGCACCATGCGGCGCAGGCACCAGCATTTATGGATCGAAAATCGTATTGGGTTGAATTCTACATGCAACTAATGAATGGAAAAACTCCTGTGGAACCTGGATTTGGTCAACATCAATACATATCATTGGTCAACAATTTAGTTCCTTCTCTTTTTAAAGATATTGATTATAAAATCAATGGTCAACATCTGAGTGCTTCAATGGTAGGTGTGGAGGGAGGATTTGTTTTTCTTCTTATGGTTGTAGGGTGCAGTATTAAACCCTGGCCACTGTTATATACCACGATGACTAGCGCTTAGTACTACACGCTATATCTTTGAGGTTGGGAGGGCTCTTTGGAAGACTGTTATTGTTTTCCGAATCGTGATTTTTTTTCTTATTTGCTTTATAGGTTGCCGAATGTATAGGCAAGAAATATTTGGGGGGGGGGATGGGTGGTGCACGATCTGCATGTGCCCGCAGTGCTCTGGAGTATCCCACTCCCAGTGCATTGCGGGTTGGTTAGCTTCACGAGCAGGTCTCGAGGAGTTTTTAGGGCCATCATGTCCCCTATGCAGACGAGGGGGGGAGTTTGAGAGTTATGTGGTGGTGGAGGTGGTGGCGCCGATGATGCTCACGGCGGAGGCGGCCACGCAGACAGAGGTGGACACACCGATGACGTCAAGAACGGAGGAGGAAACGCAGACAGGAGAGGACTTTAGTAGACATTTCGTTACAGATTTAATTTTGTCGATGGGTTCTTCCCCTGCATCATCGTGGTCGACGATGAGTCCCGTATGCGGATCAGTGTATACGGTCTCATCAGATGATGTAGGGGGAGAAAGTTCACCTTCCTCTTTTCCTTCTACTAGCGGCGAAGCGCCCTTGGCTTTTAACGCTCAGCTTCAGCCGTTATACATTTCCAATACCTAATGAGTTTTGGAGATTCTTCGTAAGCGAGCTTCGTGTGGTGGGGTGGGGTGATAGGTTATTACCTTCTACGTCTCTGCCATCTTCAGACTCGACATCGTTAGATCGGTAACGACTTATTATTATTATTTAGTATTATCTAGGCATATATCGAGATTTTGCTCGTCGAGGATTAATACCAGATCGGGGAGACTTTTAATAACATATCAGTTTTTATCTTCAGCAAGGTATATGATATATGTAAAATATTAAAAACTTTAGTCTTACTGATGTCAATTAACAGCTGCCATCATGCCGAAATCTTCAAAAAACAAAAAACGTAATAAAGCTAGCAGTGTTATTGACGACTATACAAAACGTTTACAAAATGAAAAAGTGGGGAACATTCTTTCTCAAAATTATGACAAAGAAAATAGCGCCTTGCACGGTAGAGGTATGAATGGGCCGCCACCAGCAAAAGCTCGAAAAGTAGACTTAAAAGAATTCTGTAGAAAAACCCCCGACAAGACTTTCTACATCCCACGATGCAAAATCACACGACCGTATACCGTATTAAAAAACAACCAGGCTAGAAATATGGATGCCTATGAATCAAGCATGTATCAATATGCTCTAATGCAAAAAAATAAAGATTTGACAGGTCGTGGATTAATAGAAAAAAATCCAAACATGAAAGATGTTCTGGGGGCGCAGGCGCCAATATCAAACATGGATATTTCAACAGCCCCTCAAACAGAAGGAGGTCGAAGTCTTGGAGATGGTCAGCCAGGTTTTGAGAAATTAATTTGGGAGCCTTAAGTGAACGTTCAGTCTATTTACGAAAATGTGCAAGAGGTTAAGATATCTTCCTCAAACATCAATCCGGGTCCAGCACCCACTATTTTTGTGCACCATGCGGCGCAGGCACCAGCATTTATGGATCGAAAATCGTATTGGGTTGAATTCTACATGCAACTAATGAATGGAAAAACTCCTGTGGAACCTGGATTTGGTCAACATCAATACATATCATTGGTTAACAATTTAGTTCCTTCTCTTTTTAAAGATATTGATTATAAAATCAATGGTCAACATCTGAGTGCTTCAAACGGTAACCAAGCCTTCCCAGACATGACGGAAACGTTATTCTACTCAGAAATGGCGTCTGAAGCAAAGGGAGACTATGCAGACTTGTTATGGAAAAGTCCGGTACACTCACCAATCAAACGGTGACCCCCGCAACAGCTGATGATCCGGCATCAAGTGTTAATGCAAAAGCTCTTTATTTTCACAATACCCTGATGACAGGAGATTTTTTTTTTCTTATTTGCTTTATAGGTTGCCGAATGTATAGGTAATAAAAATGAAAGCATGTTAAAAGTTCCTCAAACTTAACTTTTCGTACAGAAATGAAAAATATAGATTAAAATATATGTAAATCAAAGATTTTAGCTTAATTGGACCAATTAAAAAAGACTAAGAGAGATATAAAGTTAATTTTCACAGAATGTCAGATGACAACTTGGTAACCATGGAGACAGTGCTAAATATAGAATGTCAAAATTGTTACAGTTTCATTGCTCTATGATACAAAGTTAAACTTACTAAATCTCAGCAGCCTTCTACATATATCGAACATAGTGGAAACAAAAATATACTAGGGGGGCGGAATCCGCCCCCCCCTCCCCAGGTCAGATAGGGTTAAAATCCGACCGGTAAAATACCACTTATCATTACTTACCACAGTTATAACACCACCTCATTTAGTATTTGATAGTGCATTTATAGGAAATTTCATTAACATTTCTCCAAAAAGATTAACTTTTCGTTCTATTGATATAAACATTTCAGATTCTTTTAATTATCAAACCTTACAACTATCTTGTCATATATTAAATAGGAGTCCAAATGAATACATTGACCTTGGAGCTAAAATAAATTCTATCAAAGCAGAAATTGTTGTTTGCAACGAAGCTTGGAAACTAAACTACGAAGCATCAGACTTTAAATTAGTATGAGTTTTAGTCAAAATTCAAACTCTTTCTATTTAGAAGGTACAATAGATAGTAGTTTACCTAAAAGCAATGGTGGCGAAGAAGGGTTTAAATTTGACTTTTTACTAGATGATGGAAGAACTCTACACAAAAAGGACTATCAAGTACCTNGTTTCATTGCTCTATGATACAAAGTTAAACTTACTAAACTCAGCAGCCTTCTACATATATCGAACATAGTGGAAACAAAAATATACTAGGGGGGCGGAATCCCCCCCCCCCCCCCCCAGGTCAGATAGGGTTAAAATCCGACCGGTAAAATACCACTTATCATTACTTACCACAGTTATAACACCACCTCATTTAGTATTTGATAGTGCATTTATAGGAAATTTCATTAACATTTCTCCAAAAAGATTAACTTTTCGTTCTATTGATATAAACATTTCAGATTCTTTTAATTATCAAACCTTACAACTATCTTGTCATATATTAAATAGGAGTCCAAATGAATACATTGACCTTGGAGCTAAAATAAATTCTATCAAAGCAGAAATTGTTGTTTGCAACGAAGCTTGGAAACTAAACTACGAAGCATCAGACTTTAAATTAGTATGAGTTTTAGTCAAAATTCAAACTCTTTCTATTTAGAAGGTACAATAGATAGTAGTTTACCTAAAAGCAATGGTGGCGAAGAAGGGTTTAAATTTGACTTTTTACTAGATGATGGAAGAACTCTACACAAAAAGGACTATCAAGTACCTACAGGTGAAAAATGGCAAATTGCTCTATCAAGCGTACACTATCTTCATCAACAGAATTGCTTCGTTTTTCCCACATTACCACATGAAGTACACAGACGCAGGAAAATTTTTTATTCATGATTATGCAGCGAAATAATTTCATGGTATCGTTTTATTTTCAGAAGTCATAAGGTTAGGGTCAAATTTAACAAACAATATACATGAAATGCAAATACATGAAAATGTAAAGAATTATCACATATTATGAAACTCAGGGAAATCACCATGTATACTCGATGACATCTGCAGAAGTGACAAAGATTGTACAGAAATATTCTATATGGTATTGTACGGAAATATTCTCACCAATGAGGAAGCTCACTTTTGCATATTTTCTTGCAGGCATGAAAACAAGTCCTTTCACTCGCAAGGACAAGACTCAATGTGAGGAGATGCTGCATGTCAGCATCAACAAAGCCCTTTCTCACATGCTCAGGGAAATCACCATGTATACTCGATGACATCTGCAGAAGTGACAAAGATTATACAGTGCTTCTGACCTTTATAAGAGTGCAGATAAAAATTGATGAAGAGAATGGTTAAAAAAGCAAAAATTGCTCAAGGCTTTTATGGTATAGTTTTATTTTCAGAAGTCATATGGTTAGGGTCAAATTTAACAAACAATATACATCAAATGCAAATACATGAAAATGTAACGAATTATCACATATTATGAAACTCAGGGAAATCACCATGTTTATTCGATGACATCTGCAGAAGTGACAAAAGTTATACAGTGCTACTGACCTTTATAAGAGTGCAGATAAAAATTGATGAAGGGAATGGTTAAAAAAGCAAAAATTGCTCAAGGCTTTTATGGTATCGTTTTATTTTCAGAAGTCATATGGTTAGGGTCAAATTTAACAAACAATATACATGAAATGCAAATATATGAAAATGTAAAGAACTATCACATATTATGAAACTCAGGGAAATCACCATGTATACTCGATGACATCTGCAGAAGTGACAAAGATTATACAGAAATATTCTATATGTTATTGTACGGAAATATTCTCACCAATGAGGAAGTTGACTTTTGCATATTTTCTTGCAGGCATGAAAACAAGTCCTTTCACTCGCAAGGACAAGACTCAATGTGAGGAGATGCTGCATGTCAGCATCAACAAAGCCCTTTCTCACATGGCTGGCCTGATGGCAAAATGTGAGACAAATATAGAAAACAAATTGAAACACAAATATCCTACCAATCAAACTATTCAAATCGAAAGCAAACTTTAAGGCTCTTTTTCTCAAAATATAATGTTTGCGGTATGTACACACCTCCGCAGAACCAGTGGCGGACTGGCTCAGAATTTTCCACCGGCCATGGGGGACTTAAGGGGGCCCTAGTGGGTGTGGCCTGAAAAATGAGGGTGTGGTCAAGAGAAAATTTTGTTGCAATCAACGGCATGGCTAGTGCAAATTAAATGGAGGTACTAAAATGAAGCGTTCTGGGGGCTTTTTTGAAAATTTTTGAGGACACTCCTTCAGAGACGTAGGAACCGGGGGGTCACTGGGGGCACGTGCCCCCCCCAAGATTTTGAAATAAACAAAGAAGTGCCCTTTTTGCTTCAGGAAATGCCCCTTTAGCTAATTGAAAAAAGTGCGCTTAAAGTGTCGTGCCCCTCCAAGTTTAAGATGCTTCCTACGGCCCTGCACTCCTTCTACTTTGGCTTAGAACACTTCTACAAATCCCTTGTTTGCCAGTGCTAAAACAGAATTTTGACCATTTTGTAACAGATTTTTTTATAAATTAGCATCCCACATCATTTTCTTCATTAAAAGAATATACTGCTACATTTTCCCAACGTTGAACTAAGGCTCGCGCTGCAGTATATAGCTAATCGATTTTTAAATCCCCAAATCACCACGAAAAGTTTTCTGTTTGTCCATTCATGTCGAGTCTTTTGAAAAATTGATCGATGTTTTGTTATCGTTTTTTTCAGTGTTTTCGAGATCGACAATTTTAAGAAACTCGATTACAGCTCAAGAACAAAAAGACTAAAAATTTTACAAATATCCTTGAATCTAATTATGAATTTTAGCAAAGATTAAGTCATAAATCTTCAAAATCAGTCCAGTGAACGATTTATCGTGGTCTGTCAAAAGTGGATAGTTTTTTTTTGGCGCACGCGGTATATCGGGTGTCCTAAATAAAAGGTAACAGGTTTGATCAGGGCTAGCGATGCCAATTTAGCTCCAATCAATTCGCAATAACTTTTCAAGTTAATCCTGAAGAGTTAACTTGAACATAGGTGCCATGTTTATTGATATTGGTGCTTCTAAAGTTGAAATATTATTCTTTAAAATTCAAATTTGACTCCACCTCCAAACCAGAGCTTTGGTGTGTATTGTGAGAAGTCCATTATTCGAAAGGGGACATCAAAGAGAAAATTTGTCTTTTTTGCAGAAGGGGCCCTTTTTCAGCGAAAAGGGGGCCCCTTTTGCCATATTTTGAGGGGGGCCCACCGGCCACGGGCCGGTGGACCGGTGGGCCAGTCCGCCACTGGCCCTTGGAAAAGGTTTTGGCACTCTCATCGCTGGGTACTTATTGAAACATTTAGGCTTTCAAGTGGCGTTCTCTTTCAGCGTTGCAGCTAGCATCATAAATATTCTTTTTGTCGCATTCTTGGTTGAAGAACCACCAGAATTAAACCAGAATGAATTGAAAGGAGAGGAATCAGTCACAACTGAAACCAGCTTAAATATTTGTAGTCAATTCCTAAACAACATGAAAGAAAGCTGTATAAATATTGCTCGATTCGCCCGGAAATATTTCTATTTAGATGCAGGGAAATCAATCGGCCTCATGCTCTTAGCTGTATTCTTTGAGATCTGTGCCCTATTTGGCGAAGATATCATGCTTACACTTTACATCAAGCACAGCCCTTTGAACTTGTCACCAAGCGAAATTGGTTTATATTCATTTACCCTGCACACAATTCGATGTGCTGGCCCATTATTACTTGCATACATTACAGCTAAATTATTCCGTCCGTCTGACTTAACTGTAATCATCATTGGCAGTGTAAGCATACTTGCTACACATATATCAATGTCACTCTCAACAACAAAAATAATGCTGTTTGGATTCGCTGCCTTTACTCTTACTTTTTCATGTACAATGGGAGGCATTTTGTCACACCTTACGAAACTCGTTGCAGAAGATGAGCATGGAACTGTCTTGTCATACGTGGCATTTACCAGCTTAATTAGTGTCAATGTAATGTCATTTAGTGCAAACAAAGTGTTCATGGTAACAGCTCCAGTGTTCCCTGGAGCCACTATATTACTTTTTGGATTTTTAAGTTTCATAGCGTTCATGATAGTCATTTTTGTATTTTGTGTTGTGGAAAAGTCGGAAGCATACACCCAAANCAGTGTAAGCATACTTGCTACACATATATCAATGTCACTCTCAACAACAAAAATAATGCTGTTTGGATTCGCTGCCTTTACTCTTACTTTTTCATGTACAATGGGAGGCATTTTGTCACACCTTACGAAACTCGTTGCAGAAGATGAGCATGGAACTGTCTTGTCATACGTGGCATTTACCAGCTTAATTAGTGTCAATGTAATGTCATTTAGTGCAAACAAAGTGTTCATGGTAACAGCTCCAGTGTTCCCTGGAGCCACTATATTACTTTTTGGATTTTTAAGTTTCATAGCGTTCATGATAGTCATTTTTGTATTTTGTGTTGTGGAAAAGTCGGAAGCATACACCCAAATAAAGGAGCAGGGCTCACAGGAGGAAAAAGAGCGACTGCCATTGGTAAAACAAATGCCGACAAACCAAACCAAGATGTGAACTATAGGGGATTGAATAATTATTAGCAGGCCTTCTTATTTACTGCTTATTGCTTGAAACGTCGTGTTTATTTGATTAATGACCGTGAGTCCCTTGTTTTCCTGCGTTCTCTGATTTGTTGCAATAGGGACTCATAAGATTACTTGGGATGGGCCAAACCTGCAGCTGTTTTGTTTGTAGCTAGCAACCGAAATATGTATGTCCTAAAATTTCTTTTCAATCATGCATAAAAGGTTGCTTTGGGACAGCTATAGAAATCTAGCAAACAGACATTCCACAAAACAAGAAATGGATTAAGAAGGCTTTATTCCCACTGCTGGTGACGTTTCATCATTTTGTGATCAGGAAAGGTTGCTTACAGCAATTTTCTCTAGTCACGTGATCAGTTTCTATATTAACCAATCATTTGCCAAGTATTTAATGGATGTTGACAGGTTGGGTATACGCTGGCCTTATATATGGAAACATTACCTTTAAAATTGGGCTCCTGTTTTACCTGTGGAGCCTCGTCAAATTCGTTTTTGCGGCGGAGCCACGACAATTTTCGAGTTGAATCAGATCTTGAGCTAGACCATGCGGGGGTCAAAGGTCAAACGGATCGGAAGACAGAGGTAACTTGTAACTTGAGGGATTTAGGAAGGATGCCCCTCAAGCTATTCTGTTACAAACAACTGCTGCTTTATTTCCATAGATTACTGAACGTTAGTGAAAACAGCCTTGTTAAACAAGCTTTTAATGAAAGCAACTTGTTGAGAATAAATGGTCACTTTAGTTGGGTGGCTTCTGTACAGCAACTATTCCTAGCTTTAGGACTTCACTTTGACTTGGAAAAATTAAGAAATATGAGAACAAGTTCTTTTCAAAAACTCGTGGAAAAGAAACTGCAACAAAAGTATCACACATATTGGCTAGAAGCCAATAGTAAAACGACAGGACAGTCCAAAAAAGGTTTGAATAAGCTGCGGACGTATCGCCTTTTCAAATCCCATTTGCAAAAAGAACCTTATTGCTTATTGCAGGATAAGGATCTTCGCCGAAACATGGCAAAATTACGTTGCAGTGATCACAATTTACGAATTGAAACGGGCCGAAGAGAAAACATCCCAGCAGAGCAGCGATTATGCCGCCTGTGTTCCCTAAACAAAGTTGAAAACGAAGAACATTTCCTTCTGGAATGTCCAGTGTATCAACCACTGCGAGCTAAACTCTTCCTCGTGTTTGAAAAAGAAATACGAACCTTTCACTGTTTCGACAATCGACAAAAGTTCATTTACTTGCTGTCTAGCGAAGACCAGAAGCTAGTAATAGAGGTCGCAAAATATGTAAGAGATGCCTTCAAACTACGCCCTAATATCCCTGCGGTAAAGCCATAGAATCTCACCGTAATTAGTAGCCACCGTATAGCTTTAGTTTTCTTGTTAGTTGTTCTTAATTATAGTTCTAGTTGTAGTTTTTGAGGTAATTCTTTCTGTATTCATGTTTTGTTAAATAAATAGTTTGTTTTTAGTTCAGTAGACAGTAGACGACGCTCCTGTATATAGTGTAGCAAGTCTGTATGATGATGATGATGATG